>VMDR010007054.1:0-42368 GCA_007922815.1 Macrotus californicus | reverse complement strand
GCCACGCGAGTCCTCTCCGCCCCTCCTACCGGTCTGGATGTATGTTTCTTAGTTTCTTGGTTGTCGGACTTCCATACGGTTCGATTTTCTGTCAGTTCTGGTTGTTTTTTCTTTTAAAATTTGTTGTTGTCCGTCTTTTGGTTGTGCGAGGAGGCACAGGGTGTCTACCTACGCCTCCATCTTGGCCGGAAGTCCCCCTCTTCATTCCCCTTTTTCTTTTTCTTAATCTGTAGGATAGGACTAACATGCCTGAGACCTCAGTGAAATAAACAGGAAGCTCTTGCCCATGCCTGGCACACGGCAGTGGGGCAGGAACAAGCCATTCCTCTCCCCTCTGCACTGCCATAAGAGCACCAACTGTGCTAAGATCGAACAGCCATGAGGCATGACCAAAGAGCTGAAGGGCAGTATGAGCTCATCTTAGAAAGAAAAGGGGGTGCTGGACAAAGGCCAGACTGAAATCCTTCAGTGAGAGGGACAAGTGCTGGCATTCCCACCACCGGGGGCCCGAGCCTTGGCATCTTCCCAGGACAGTGGCACTGTGGCACTCGACTGGCCTACTTTTTTTTTTAATATACGTGCTGCCAAAGCGAGCATACAACTGGCCTACTTTTGACCATGTAATTTCTCAAAGTCTTCCCCAGCCTCAGGGAGGGAATTCTCATTATTCAATCTGATAAAGTGACAATAGCTCATACAGGTGTAGAATGTGACAGTTTACAATAAATGTCCATGTCTCTGGCCTCATGAGGTCCTCACTCCATCCCTGAGAGGTTGACACTTTTAGAAGCACATTTTTACAGATGAGCAAACCCAACTCAGAACTCAGATTGCTCAGAATCACATAGCCAGGAACCTAGTCCTTGCCTGTATGCATCCGAGTCCCCTGCCTGCTGCCCCCTGAGCCCAGGTGCAAGTAATCATTCTGTATTTGTGCCATGGCTGAGAACTTGGGCTGGGGCCCTTGCAGGGTGAGAGCACCACAGGGAGCCAAGGAGTGGGACTGGGGGTTCCCAGAGGGATCTTGGTCTTGCTGAACTTGCCAGTGGGAACCAGGGCTGGGTCCAGTGACCTGCCAGGACCAGGCAGAACTTGATGGATGGGAGCAGCAGTGTCACAGTCATCAAGCACTCTAAGCCAGCTGATGGCTCTGGACAAGTGACATAACCTCTTTACACCTCAGTTTCCTTATCTGTGCAGTGAGTCAATCACCCTGCTCCATAGCATTGTGGTGAGAGATGGCACATATAAAGTAAGGGCCTGGTAACCATTAGCTGTGACAATGACTGTGTCTCTGTTAGTTTGTTAAAGATGCTGGGCTGGAATCAGAGAGATGCAAATTAAAACCACCATGAGATACCACTTCACACCGGTCAGAATCGCCATCATAAACAAATCAACAAATAAGTGTTGGAGAGGACGTGGAGAAAAGGGAACCCTAGTGCACTGTTGGTGGGAATGTAGACTGGTGCAGCCACTGTGGAAAACAGTATAGAATTTTCTCAGAAAACTAAAAATGGAACTGCTTTCTGACCAGCAATTCCACTGCTGGGATTATATCCTAAGAATCCTGAAACACCAATCCAAAAGAACCTGTGCACCCCAATGTTCATAGCAGCACAATTTGCAATAGCCAAGTGTTGGAAGCAGCCTAAGTGCCCATCAGTAAACAAATGGATCAAAAGACTGTGGTACATTTACACAATGGAATTCTACGCAGCAGAGAGAAAGAAGGAGATCCTACCCTTTGCAACAGCATGGATGGAACTAGAGAGCATTATACTAAGTGAAATAAGCCAGGCAGTGAAAGACAAATACCACATGATCTCACCTATAAGTGGAACCTAATCAACAAAACAAACAAGCGAGCAAAATATAACCGGAGACATTGAAATTAAGAACAAACTGACAGTAATCAGAGGGGAGGTAGGAGAGGGGAATGAGGGAAAAAGGGGAAAGGGTTTTCAGGAACGTCTATAAAGGACACATGGATGAATCCAAGGAGGGGTTAGGATCAAGTGTGAGAAGTGGGGATGACTTGGGTCAGCAGGAGTGGTGGAGAGAAAATGGAGACAACTGTACTTGAACAACAATAAAAAAAAGTTAAAAAAAAAAACAAATAGGACTTTAAAAACATCTCCCTCTGTATTCCAAGCTCTTATCAGAACAACCCAAAGGGATGTTTTCCTTGGCAGGCTTGCAGAGCATTTTTTAGCCAGTGAGCTCTCCAGTCTAAATTTAAGATAATTTGAGAGACTCGTAAAGGCTTGGACTTAGTGCTTTAAATAAATTCAGAATGATAATTTTTTCCAGTGAATTTTTACTATTGAAATTATTAAAGAAACGTTCAACTTAAAAAAAAAGATGCTGGGTTAGAAATAGAAAAATATGTGCTTAAGTATGACTTCATCTATTTCTCACTGGGTTACCTTGGGGCAAATAAGTTCACACTTTAGAGTGTCTTCACACATGTAAAATCTAACTAGTCCTGCCTCCTTCCCCCAGATAATGCAGAAGCCTGGTCTATAAACATGGATCACCACAGGGAAGATACAGCTCATCCGGCATTTTACTTGATCCCATTTCAACCATATAACAGCTCTTTGTGCTTGGTATTTTAAACTTCATTATAGAGATTTTGAAACTAAGGTCCAAGATGGTTAAGAACATGCCCCAAATTCATATCTCAGGCAAGTGACAGGGCTTGGATTCTAGCCAGGCCTCCTAGGAGCAAGCAGAGTCTGAACCGATGGTATCCAAACTGGCCCACAGTACTCCCTTCATTTCTTTGGGGCTTACAATTTGCCAAGAGCTTTCACACCATTATTTCATTTGATTTTCACAAGGCTCCTAGTTAGCAAGCTGGATAAGACTACTCTCAACTTACACATGAGGAAACTGGGGTTACAAGGAACTAAAGAGCATGCCTAAAGCCCCTAAACTTGTTGGTGATCTCCTAGGGACTCTATCCTAACCTGCTTCCCAGTCAGGAGCTCAGGCTGTCTCCACCTGATCAGGATCCAGAGACCTTGGTCTTGTTAACCCAACATGATGGGTAGAAACAAAGCAACCAGCCTGAGAGAGGGCTGAGAGGCAGGCAGGGACCCAGAGGAAAATGTGTGTGGAGCCTGGAGAAGGCTAGAACAGCGGGAGGGAGTTAGACCAGAGAGAAAGAGGCTCAGTGGGAAGGAGGGGCAGCCAGAAAAGCAGAGAGGGGACCTCCTGAGCTGTTTGCTCACTCTACCCACAGGTAGGTCCCAACTACCCACCCATGGCCTCAGGCAGCAAGGAGGAGAGGCCCTGGGGAGGTGAGCCCTGGGGTCCAGGCAGGACCTCCACCTGAGTTCCTCTTCTCTGAGTCTGGAGACAGGTGGGACATGTAAAATGGGACTAATCTTGGGCTCAGTACCCAGAGAGCCACAAGGAGTGCTCAGTGGTCCCCAGCCAAGTTCTTTAAAACTGTTGGCCCTGAGCCTCAGTAGCCCATTATAAAGTCTTCCAGGGTTGGGAAGTATGGGGTATAGGGGTGGAGGGGAATCTGGGGGAAGGTGTAGGAAGAGCAGTATCCAAGGAAGAGCCAGAAGTCCTGGAGGCTCGGGCTCAGTAGAGCTGGCAGGGTGGTGTCAGAGCTGGTAAGAGGCAAGTGGGGGTGTTTCTGGCCCCATACACCAGGGCAAACAGAGAAGCTGGGACCCCACATCCCACGTGAGAACTGCCCATGTTGGGAAATGCAAACTCCAGCAGGGACAGCAGGGTGGAAGGGTTGCCCCAAGACGAGAGGAAAACAGACTCCAGAGTGCAGCTGTCTGCTCCGTCCCCCCAACTTTGAACCTCAGCTCAAACCATTGCAGGAGCCAGGAAGAGTTCTCCTTCTCTAGGACCACAGAATGAGAGATACCACAGCTACCCTTCTTAACCCATTTCGCAACGTGCCACCCCACCCTGCTGGAAGTTCTTCCTGATGTCTAACCTACAACAGCAGTAACTCATTTCCTTTCCTCAGTTCTTCAGGATCAATGCTGAGATTCCAGCTTCCCTCCCAGAAGACTGACCACACTCTCAGAACGGATACCTTGAACACATGGGGAAGAGGGAAGGGAGCAGATGTCTTGCTCAAGGTCCAAGATACAAGGGGCAGAACCCAGACCAGAATCAGCCCACCTCCAAGCCTTTGCCAGTGAGCAGAAGACCCAGGAATGGAACTCAAATGATCAACTCCTGGGCCAGGGACTCAGGCTCCCACAACCTGCTTGCAGCCCAGGGATTCCTCGGCTTACAGGTGAATAGGGAAGAGTCAGAGTCGGGGTGACTCTGGGCCATTTCCCCGGCCTACCACTGCCAATCATTTTCCCTTGGCCCTGACTGTCTTCCCACCCACCCTGGATGGTATCTGTGGTTACCCCATAGGGTAGTACAGTCATGAACCCTCATCATATGAGGAACAAGGGCAATCCCCAGGCTGTCATTGTGCCTCTGCAGTTCCCAGGGGTCCCCACTCAAAACTCATTCAGCCCCCTTAAGATGATCTGGATCAGGAAGTGGCATGGCTGGGAGGCAGGTAGGGCAGGGGTCCACAGGAAGGCAGGGAGAAGGCTGAAAATAGCAGTTCCCAGAGCTGGGACTCTTTCCAAGAACTTCCCTGGAGAGAAGTCAATAATGATTATTATTCCCATTTTATAGACAAGGAAGTAGAGGCCCAAGACATTTGTGTGCTTTATTCAAAGTCACTCAGGTACATCTTAGTGAATAATAGGGACAAAAACCCAACACCCCATGTAACTAGTTTCACTGCTCTCTGTGCCACAGTTTCCAGGGGCAGGTTCCCCACTCCAAGGTGAATGGGGCACTTTTATAATTTCCTGTGGCAGACTCTGCCCCATGGGCCCTTACCTCGTGGCAGATGGGAGTAAGTCAGATGGGAGCAAGTCAACAAACCCCTTGGCCCCTCTGGGTCTCCTGCAGGCCCAGCCAGCGATGTCACAGCCACTTCATCGGTTGTTTTGTGGGTGGCCATGGCCATGGATTCAATCCTGGGCTTTTCATAGACACTGCTCTCCAACCACAGGCATTACCCTATAAAAAGGTCTCGTGCTACAGCTAAAGGATGTGCACCTGCAGCAGCAACTACAACACATCTTCATGGCCCATGGGCAGGTTCTCGGGGCACCTTCAAGTCCAGCCCAAGCTGCCCAGGTCTCCCTTCATAAAGGCATCCTGGGTACAAGCTGCCAGAGCTCGAAGGATCTTAAAAACTCTCTAGTCCAAATCTTTATCCTACTGATGAGGCAATTAAGGCCCAGAAGGGCAATGTGAGCTAAGGTCGCACAGCCAGCTGGGGACAGTGCCAGGACCAGTACCCTGATCTTCTGGCTCCTGTCCTTGGGCTGTCGCACCTCTCTGTGCTCTCCCACTGCCGGATAAGTGCACCAGGCTCTGACAGAAACAGTCTCTCAGCAGACCTAGGCCCTTGTGGCAGCTTTTCTCTCCCAGTACCCTGAGTACCAGGGATGTTGAAAGAGGGGCACATGTTACAGAACAGGCCCAGGGTAGGGGGGTGAATGATATACTATTACCAAATGAACCCCCCGTTGTACTCCAAGGGGTCGTCTCCCCCACACTAGATTTACCTTGCCTGCCGCCAGGAAAAGACGTCTCTCAATGCCAGAGACTGGTGAAAAGGAAAGGAATTATTTATTTAAGAAGTTATACAGACTTAGAGTAATGACTTAATGTCTTCATTAAAGTACTAAAGTCCTTTAGAACACCCACAAATGCACAGTCCTTCCTTCTCCCTCTGCCCAGGCTGGGTACCATATCTCAGGAAAAGAAATAGAAGTCCATGGCTCAGCTTCCCAGCTCCATCAGCTGTGTCACCACCACAATCTCCAGTTAATCCAAAACCATGTGGCACCTTCTCATGGCCCACCAACAAGAGTCCTTTTACCCCTTTCCTTCCCAGAAAGATCTCTCCTGCTTCCTAAACCACGTGGTCCCAACCCTCCAGCATGGCTGCTGTGCCCGGGTTTAAATCCCAGCGCCAATCTTCCTCTGCAGCCCCATTTCCGACTCCTCCCACAATTGGCCACAGCTGCCAGCATTCCCGTATTTTTCCAGCCTTTCTTGGCTGTCACAGTAAGTCCAGACAGGCATGGCCCCACGGCATGGAGCCAATCATCTCCAAGCTCTCATGCAGGCTCTGTAACCAGGGGGAGTTGCCTCCCAGTTACATCCTGGGTTGAAGTCACTCCCATCCCCCTGGCTCAAAGCCTGGTCACAGCTGTTTAACATATTCATGAAACCAGTTAAAACTTATAGATATGTTAAATAACCATGCCTGAGGTTAGCTGCAGAGGTGTTGTTATACAAAACAGCTCCCAATGGCCCTACTCCATGTATCCCATCCCCCAGTTCAGACCTGTGGGGGCGGGGGTGGGGGGGAGTGAGGATATCCAATATTTTTAATGTTTTCTGGACACCCTGAGTTTTGGACCCCATTACAAATCCTTCTTTGGGGTCCCACTGGCTGCACCCTGTTATATACATAGGCAGGCCCCCAGGCTGCACCCCAGCATTCTGGGCTAGGCAGGAAGAGATGCCCCCAAACCCCACTGGAAGCACCAGGGATTACCAGGAAAGCTCAGGAGCTTCCTTTGATGAGACCTAACAAGCCCCCTTGTCTGTTAGGAGCCTGGGGAGCCCCTGGGCCAAGGCAGGGGAGTCCTGAACCCATTTCAATGTGGACGGGCCTGGACTGAACTGATTTCCATGGAAGTGGTCTGTGCTGGGGTGTAGATCATGGCTTTTCTTCCATTTTCACTGTTCAATCCAGGCTTCACCATGCCTGCAGTACACAGGGCTCCCTCCTGCTCTCCCCTCCCTGAACCCAGAGAAGCCCCACAAATACAGGCTTCCCTCAGTATACTGGCAGATGCCCAGCACCTCCTCCCACCCAGCTCTCAGCCCATGCAATAGTAACCTGAGAGCTCTTGGTCAGACTAGAATCAAACTGGTCTCCAAACTAAGCAGCCAGCGCCATGAGACCTCTCTTGCTCCAGGTATGGGGTACACAAGGGCATCTTACTTCTGCTCCTACCCACCTGTGTGACCCAAGGGGTAGTCACATCCCTCTCAGCTCCTTAATCCATAAGATGAGGAAGTGGGCAGCCCACTGCTTCCCCACAGGCTTCCACAGCACATTCGAGGTTCCATGGAAACGCCCGGGAGACCAGCTTAGTAGGTGCTGGGCTCCCAGTCCTTCACTCCACTTCAAACAGAGAAGATTCACTCTTCAATTGCATGCAACTGGCTCCTCACAAGATTTCATTTCAACAAAAGAGCCTGCTGCTACTAACTTGAACATTGCGGGCCTGGGTGAGTGCTGACGTTATTTATAGTTTATGATGCCTCCTATACGCATGAAAGAGCTTTGGGGTCTTGTTGGACCAGAATCAAAACACCTGGCTCAAAGCATGGCCAACCAAAAGTTGCTCGAAGCATGGCTTCTTGTTCATTCATTCATTCATTTATTATTTATTCATTCATCAAATAGTTTAAAGAACATTATGGGCCACTGTAACCAAGCAAATAACATTTGATTACCTAGGAACTTACTGCCTCAGTTTCTCCCCATGTGCCCTCTCTGCCAATGCAACGGGTATTTGTATACAACAGGTGCCCCCTGGACACTACTGGTACAACTTCCCTATTAGATGAGCCAGCCTCCACCTAGTTCTGCCAAGGCCTCCACTTGGCTGGTAAGGCCCAGAGTCCAGGGTTCCTGGACTGACTTCCATGCTGTGCCCTGCCCAGCACCCTGCATACCTGGCTGGACACAGTCCACCTCCATTTGATAGGGGAACTCAAGAGTTGGAAAAGTGTAGTTTTAGATAATAGTTAATAAGCTTAGTAATGAATGCATGTAAAAAGGTATTGTTTCTGGAACTGAAACTATGACCCACACTGCTTCCAGGAGACCACAAGCAAGTTGACATTTGTGTCCCAGGGGGACTGCAAGCAATCAGTATGGTATCTGAACCATTGTGTTCCAGAGAGAGACATCCCACTGCCCAGGACACAGGACACAAGACACAGATAAAGAATCACAGGTCAACAGGTCAACGGTGAAAGGAGGCTAGGGAAATGGCCAGACTGCCACTTTATTCTGATTAACCTTTTTCCTGAGTCCCAAATCCCACCCCTACACTTTTTTTTTTTCCTGAATTCCAAACCCCTTACCTATACTTTTTCCCTTCTTATAAGAAAAGGCTGGCTTGAAATGAAATGTAAGATGGTCTTTTAGAGTACATAACCCACCGTCTTCTCAGATTGTCAGCCATCTTAATAAAGTACCAATAAAGATTCAATCTCTGTCTCTGCTTATTGGTTCTGGTGGTGACAGGCAGCACGAACGCCAACTTTTCTAGTTTCACATTGCTGCTGTACCAAGAGGAAGCTGTTTTGCCAAAACAAGACACTTAAGCTAAGTGGCTATTGTTACATCAGTTGGCCGTCCTGCCCAGCACCCCAGCCTGGAGCCCCAAACACACACACTCCCACACATTCACACTCACGTTTGCCTAATCACAGGAACAACACAGGGATGACCCAGGTGGAAGTCTGCTTAGCACCAATGACATGAAACAGAGGTCTCAGGTGAGAGCTGCTTGCCTGCAGGACTGAAGGGCAGGTGCCAGGGATCCTAAAGGTACCTGCACTGTGAAGTCTGGGGAATGGCAGAGTGACCTGTGCCTAACTGGTCTGCCATCTTGGGAACCTGCCCAGCCCCCTCCAGGGAGGAGCCCTCATCTGAACCATTCCTGGGGCCTCCCTCCATTCTCCGGTCCACAGCATCTGTGGTCTTGGGCTGGCTGAGAACTTGTTCCCCTTTAAGAAAACCCAGTGTAAGAAAATTAAGTCTGCAAAGGATCATGGCTTTTATCGGCGACTCCACTTCAGTGTTTCTTTAATAAACATCGCATGTCTGTAAGCATGACTCATTTTGAAAAAACACACAATATACACTATTTTTCAAAAACAAATATGCATACCCAGTGTGGTGCACCTGTAATCCCATTCTATGTAATTTCAGAGACTGCCATGGAACCACAAAGGGGCTTCCAGGGGCAATTTGTCCAACCCTCTTATTTGGTAGGTAGAAAAACTCAGACGTGGAGAAGAGAAAATATTTGTGAAAATTTTTAGAGGAGGCGAGACTAGACCATAGATGGTGATAATAACGATAAAGCTTCACTCTCTGTGAATCTGCCTCTATCTCTCTCTAGTTATGGCAGATGCTATCCTAAAGGAGCCTTACATGTGAAACTATTCTAAGACTCCTCAAGTAGATATGATCTTTATTCCATTTCACAGATGCCAAAAGTCACAGCTAACCTGGAACTTGGTCAGTGTTCTGTCCACCACATCGTGCAGCTCCTCTTTGGAATACAGAGAAGCCAAGAAACTTCTCCACCCCTTTTCTGAGATCCCCCTGAAGACCCAACCTGCTCACACAGGAGCTTCGCTGGGCCACCGTCTTCCTCACAACTTTATGGAGCTGAAGAACAATGAAACCTTTAGGGAGAGGGTGTGGCCTTAGAGGACCAGTTTCTCCCAGTCAGCTCCTGTTCAATTTCATCCACTTTAAGAAACTGCTGCGAATAAGACTGAGGCAGCTGTCCCAGCCCCTGCCCCAGGTTCACTATTTTAGTGATTCTACCCTAAAAAGGGGGGTAAATTTAAGAACCTTAAATAAGGAAGTAGTGGTTCACTTCTTTCATTCCAATGTAAGTTAGGACAGCCTCCCTGAATGAACACAGCACGAACCACACAATTTGACACTTAATTCCACCGATAATGGAAAGATTGATTTTCACCCTGTGCCCCACCAGTGTCTTCCACACTGGTCCCTGACTCTGGACCGAGTCAGCTTCCTAGGCTGATCTCACCCTGCCTCAGGAACTGACCCTACAACCCTTCAGATAGCTCAGCCCTTCTCACTCTCCGTGTTTAGACACCATCACATTTAGACTCCTAGCAAGTTTCCAAGGAACACAACTGTGACTGTGGGCTCAGTGTCCCCATGCCCCAGACAAAACTCCATTCTCTTTGTATATCACACTTTTTGCTTACTACAGGCTCCAGTGACCCCCAGAGGCCTCGGGTCAAATGACCTTGGTGGGTGGAGACATGCACCAAGGAGACCAGAGCAGGGGGCAGAGGAGAAAGCCTGGAAAATAAGTCAAGATGGGGCTGATGAATGATGGGGGAGATGATGGTAAAAGTTGCAGAAACACATCTGGTGTTTAGAATGGACCACACGTCAGAACATAGGTTGAACTAATCCTTCTTAAACCCAGTATTGCCCATTCTTCCCAGAGTCCCAGATTCTACCACTTCAGTTAAAAGTAAAAGAAGATGAAAAGGAGTAGAAAATAAGACCTAAGAAAAAGTTAGAGTCCAAGAGGAATGTCCCCCAAGAAAAGAAAGCTGAGGCACAGTTGAACAAAATCTGTGGAAGCCTTCCTGTGCATATGACTGGCTTTCCCACAGAAGACCTTTAGCTGCTCTCTACCACCACCAAGAGCAAATGATGAGGACAGGAACCTGAATTGTAGCAGAAGGAGTAGTGGATAAACGCAAGAAAGCACTTTCCAAACATGAATATTATTAGGCCCAAAACTAAGTGACCAAGGGAGATTGAAAAATCCCCTTGATCTTAAATGCACATTGTGACATTTTTAAGGATGATTTATGAGTCTAGTGAAGGCAGAGCTAAGATAACCCAGAAGCCCAAGTTAAAATGCTAAGGCTCCATGATTCTCAAACCAGCAAAGGTGACTTCTAGCAGCATAAGTGTCCTGGCTGGGGTGCTCACAGATACAGAGCGGAAGCTCAGTATTCAGCCACACAGGCCTGGGGTGCTTCCTGACCAGAGCCCAAATTCTATCAGCTTCTCTTTCCTTCCTAGAAGAGTCCCTCCTAAGAACAATGATAAAAGGAGGCCAAGCAATCTTGATCCCAAGTAGCTTCATAGAAGAAAAGGCACATTCAATTTTCCCCCAAACCTGAGGCACACAGGTAGCAGTGCCCCACCTATCTCCCAGCCCCATCCCTGCTTCCTCGGTGCCAGGAGGTTCTGGCCCATGGCCCAGGGACACATACCGGGCAGCTGTTCCTTTCCATGGTCTTCCAAGTGTTGAGGCTTCCAGACTCAGCTGATATCAATGGGAAGATCCATGTTGGCCAGTGGCTTCCTGGGCATGTGGGGAAAAGGGGGCTGGAGGGCTGAGGGCCAACCCCCAGCAGAAGGGTGGGGAAGCCGGTCGGAAGGTTGGGACGGGACGTGTGAGGTAATCCCAAGTATAAACAACCGGGCAGAACTAGCCAGACCTGTCCCTCACCCCTCCCCCTCTTCCGAGGCCATCCCAGTTACTCAGCAAATGCCAAATGAGTGTGAGCTTTACTCCTGAAACTGCCCCCACAGAGTCAGTCAGTTGTGGGGAAACCCAGGATTCCAGAACGCCCTTTTCAGAGGGAGGTCCTGAGAGAAAGGGCTCAGGCCCTCTGAAGACAGTCTAAACACAGCAGACCTGAGCCCCTAAAACAGGTGCTCTCAGGCAGCTGAGGTACGACCCTGTCCCCATAAGGAATGCCCAAGGCCAGGGACCAGAGCTCCAGCCGGGACAGGACAGTGTGAGCCTTCGTTTCCAAAGACCATGTGTCCACATCCCAAGTCAGGTCACGTGGACTGGCAAGTTGTTTTTCCTGAATTTTATTTCTACAAAAACGCTTAATAAAGAAATTTAAATCAAACAGCCTCCAATTATGTACATAGTGAATTCTGTCTCCTGAAACAATAAAATGCTATGAAACAACACTTTAAAGCCAATTAAAATAAAACCTATAAATATCTGAATGGAAACCGTTCCAAAAAATATCGGGCTGACTCATGGCCCCACACCTTGCCCCATTCTGACTCTCAGAGTCACAAGAACAAGAAGAACTGCCATGAGAGGGGTGCTCGGCACCTCCAAACCCGGCAGAGCTGCTGCTGAGAACTGCGAGGCGAGCAGTGGGAAAACCTGCCTCACTGAGCATTTGGGAGTGTCAAGATCAGAGAACTGCAGACTTTGTGGAGATTGAAGGGAGCTCAGAGAGCACTAGTGGTTCCATCTCCTTGTTATGCAGATGGAGAAGCAATCTGCACAAATCATATCTGACAAACATCAGCGGCAGCAGCCATAATAATAAGGTGCTGGTGTCCTACTGAATACTTCACATGCAGCAATGCCATCCATCCATCCTTCACTAACTCATTCAACAACCATCTATGGAGTGCTTCTGGTAGGCCTGGTACCAGTCTAGGTGCTGGGGACTCAGTGAACAAAACAGGCAAAGGCCCCTGCCCTATGTCACTAGCAGTGAGGCACACAAAAACAAATAGGCAGGTAGACAGGTAGGTAGGTAGGTAGGTAGGTAAGTAGATAAATAGTTGGATGGATGGATAGATAAATAGGTAGATAGATAGATAGATAGATAGATAGATAGATAGATAGATGATAGATAGGTAGATAGATACATAGATAGGTAGGTAGGTAGATAGATAGATAACAGTGTATTAGAAAGTGAGTGGTGCTACGGAGAAAAGCGAGAAAAGCGAAGCAGAGAAGGGATCAAGAGGGCTGGTGGTAGGTGGGTTACAATTCGAAACAGAGGTCAGGGAGGGCCTCAGTGAGGTGACATTTAAGCTAAGACAAAGGAAATTACTATTATTTTCCCCACTTACATTTGAGAAAACAGAAATTTTTAGCTCAGAATGGAAGCTGTCTGCTCCAGTATAGGGTATCTTGAGGGAAATCTAATCCAGAGACAGAACTTCTCGAGGACCACGGGATTTTCCAGTCTTGGGTTGTTTTGGTGTGTCAGTTCTCTGGCATCCAAGAGAGCAGAACTCAGCCATAGGTCACATCCCCTTACTGTTCCCGTGACAGCAGAAGCACCCCTCCTTCTCATCTCCTCCCGAGAAGATGCTGGGATTCTGTCCTGCTCCTCCTCTTCCCTCTTTCCTAGGGAATCACCCAGCAATAGAGCTACCAGGGAGCTACCAGGCTGTCACTGAGCCTTGGTTTCCAGAGGCCAGACCTGGGGAGCCCCACTCGGCCTCTAGGCAGGCCCCTGACCTCCCAGGGTTACCTTAGCTTCATTCTCTGAAGGTCCCCCTGACCTCTAAAAAGAGCTCAGTCTTGGAGTTCTAAGCCAGTCAGCGAAGATAGAAACCCTGACTCCGAGGTAACAGCCAGCAACGTGAACTTGGTCTTCAGCTTTACTGGGTGGAAAATGGTCAAACCAGAGAATGTGTTTGGTGCGGGTAGGCTCTGAAGAAATGTCAGTTTTATTTCTTGTCCTGTTCCTTGGCTTCCATCAGAAGCACAAGTTGGCCCAACCCAGAATCCTTGCTGACCAAGCTATCTGACCCATTGGAAATTCCCATCTGCCATTGGTTCAGTTCAATAAGCAATGTGACTGCTCAGCACCAGGCCTCATGGTGGCTGCAGTGGGCAAAGAATGGCAAAGGACAGCAAGGCAGCGACCTTGCCCTGGAAAACACAAAGTACAGCTGACCCTTGGACAATGCAGGGGTTAGCATACCAACGGCCTCCACAGTTAAAAATCTAAATATAACTCTGGACTCCCCAAAAACTTAATTAGTAATAGCCTACTGTTGACTAGAAGCTTTACCCGTAACATAAATAGCTGATTAACAAAGATTTTATGTTATTTATATTACATTTTGCATTATTACAATAAAGTAAGCTAGAGAAAACAAAATGTTATTAAGAAAATCATAAGGAAGAGAAAGTGCATTTACAGTACTGTACATATTTATTTTTAAACATCTGCCAAGCCATGTTGTTCAACTGTCAACTGTAAGTGTGTTGGGGACAGAGGGGACACTGAGGCATGAAATTCTTTGCTGGCAGTTTTGCTATTTCCAGAGAAAAATGTACTGGGATGGCACAAGACCTGGATTCTTCCCCTAGCAGAAGTCGGCATCTGCCCTTGACTTCTGCACCTGATCATGACCTGGCTCTGCCTTTCCTGTCTCCTCGGAAGGAGAGAAATCCTGTCCACACACACCTTCCCTGCCTCCCTCTGACCACCCCACTTTCCTTTACCTCCTGGCCCTCCAGCCCATTCTCTGCCCTCCTCCCTCCAGCCTGACTCACTACTCCCCACCCAGAAACTAGCAGCAACCCCTAGGCCCAAGTGCTCTCTTGCCCTATCAGTTACATCCCCCCGAGTGGGGACCCCAGGCCAGTCATCAGGCCCTTTCATACCCTGGTCATTTCCCACCTCTCAGTGATCTCCACCTGAGGGGGAAGAAGTATTACATCCGCCGAGTAAACAGCACGTAACTCAAGGCAGCCAGGTGAAGAGAATGAGGAGCGACAGGAATCTCACCACTCTTTGAGGCTAAACTCCCAGCTCTCTGCTTTTGTGGCTGCGCCAGCTGCCACCACTTTGGCATCTGCTTTCTGGGACTACAGACTGGGACATGGGGCTCTTAGCCATTCTATTCCCACCTTGTTATTGATGCTGTTCTTTCACAAGCCCTTCATAAGCCTTATTCCCAAATTACTTCCTCAACTCCCTCTGTGGGATCCCTTAGTGCCTTTCCTCCTTTGTACCCCGCTTCTGAGAGTCTTCATCACTCAGAGCACAACAGAGGGGCTCCCCTCCAGACCTGAGTGAACAGGACACAGATCACACACTCAGAGCAGAGAGACTGAGCCCACCCTCAAAGAAGAGTTACTGGGAGAGACCCCTGGACCAGACCCAAAGCCCAGCTCCCTTCCTTATATGCCCAGACCAGCAGGGCCACAGCCTCAGACCTACACCATGTTCTCAGTCAAGGGTGCTCCTGGATATTGTAAGAGGAGGCCAGGTAGGGTGGAGGTATTATTATTTTAAGTATATTTTATTGATTATGCTATCACAGTTCTCCCATTTTTTTCTCTTTCCTTTATCCCCCTCCATCCTGCACCACCTCTCCCTCCAGCATTACCCCCCGCCTCAGTTTACATCCCTGGGCCATACGTATAAGTTCTTTGGCTTCTCCATTTCCTATACTATTCTTTTTTTTTTTTTTGGCTGCATACAGTGAACTTTAATGATGGTGCAGGATGAGGTAGGGCTTCTAAGCCCCTCCCCTTCTTCAAAGGGTCTGGGATGGAAACCGTAGAGGTCAGGAGATTCTCAATGTGTCAGGGGATCGATTTGGGGCAAGGACTCCCCAGCAGCTGAGGGCCTCTCTTCCCTTTGCTGGGGCTGGTGGTCTGGGGGGCTCTTACTCCTTGGAGGCCAAGTGGACCATAAGGTCCACCACCCTGTTGCTATAACCAAATTCGTTGTCATTCCAGGAAATGAGCTCGACAGAGTGGTCACTGAGGGCAGTACCAGCCCTGGCATCGAAGGTGGAGGAGTGGGTATCACTGTTCCAGTTGCAGGAGACAACCTGGTCCTCAGTATAGCCCAGGATGGCTTTGAGGGGGCCCTCTGATGGCTGCTTCACTGACTTCTTGATGTCATGGTATTTGGCAGCTTTCTTCAGGTGGCAGGTCAGATCCACAACCAATATATTGGGGGTGGGGACACAGAAGGCCATGCCAGTGAACTTCCCATTCAGTTCAGGGATGACCTTGCCCACAGGCTTGGCAGTGTCACTGAAAGCAGGGATGATGTTCTGGGCAGCCCCTTGTCCATCACACCACAGCTTCCCTGAGGGGCCATCCACAGTCTTCAGAGTGACAGTGATGGCATGGACTGTGGTCATGAGTCCCTCCATGATGCCAAAGTTGGCATGGATGACCTTGGCCAGTGGGGCCAAGCAGTTTGTGGTGTAGGAGGCATTGCTGACAGTCTTCATGGAGTTGTCATATTTGTCATAGTTCACACCCATCACAAACATGGGGATGTTCCCAGAAGGGGCAGAGATGATGACCCTTTTGGCTCCACCCTTCAAGTGAGCCCCAGCCTTCTCCATGGTAGTGAAGACACCAGTGGGCTCCACAACATATTCAGCACCAGCATCACCCATTTGATATTGGCAGGATCTCACTCCTGGAGGGTGGAGATGGACTTTCCATTGATGACAACTTCCCGTTCTCAGTCTTGACTGTGCCTTTGAATTTGCCATGAGTAGAATCATACTGGAACATGTAGACCATGTAGCTAAGGTCAATGAAAGGATCATTGATGGTGACAACATCCACTTTGCCAGAGTAAAAAGCAGCCCTGGTGACCAGATGCCCAATAAGGGCAAATCCGTTCACTCCGATCTTCACCATCGTGTCTCAGGGTTGAGGCTGGCACTGCACAGGAAGGTGCAGCTGTCTGTAGAAAGGAGGAGCAGGGAGCCTTCCTTTACTATTCTTAACCTCCCCCTGTCTATTTTGTACCTATCAATTATGCTTGTATTCCCTGTACCTTTTCCCCCTTTCTCTCCCTTCCCACTCCCCGCTGATAACCCTCTACGTGATCTCCATTTCTGTGATTCTGTTGCTGTTTTAGTTGTTTGCTTAGTTTGTTTTTGTTTTTGTTTTTAGGTCCAGTTGTTGATAGTTGTGAGTCTGTTGTCATTTTACTGTTCACAGTTTTGATCTTCTTCTTTTTCTTAGATAAGTCCCTTTAACATTTCACATAATAAGGGCTTGGTGATGATGAACTCCTTGAACTTGACCTTATCTGGGGAGCACTTTATCTGCCCTTCCATTCTAAATGATAGCTTTCCTCGATAGAGTAATCTTAGTTGTAAGGCCTTGCTTCTCATGACTTTGAATATTTTTTTCCAGCCCCTTCTTGCCTGTAAGGTTTCTTTGGAGGAATCAAATGATAGTCTTCTGGGAACTCCTTTGTAGATAACTGTCTCTCCTTTTCTCTTACTGCTTTTAAGATTCTCTCCTTATTTTTAATCTTGGGTAATTTAATTATGATGTATCTTGGTGTGTTCCTCCTTGGGTCCAACTTCTTTGGGACTCTCTGAGCTTCCTGGACTTGCATGTGTAGTTCCTGTGCCAGATTGGGGAAGTTTTCCTTCATTATTTTTTCAAATAAGTTTTCAATTTCTTGCTTTTCCTTTTCTCCTTCTAGCATCCCTGTGATTTGGATGTTGGAATGTTTAAAGTTGTCCCAGAATTTCCTAAGCCTCTCCTCATTTTTTGGAATTGTTGTTCCTTCATTCTGTTCCAGTTGAATATTTATTTCTTCCTTCTGGTCCAAATCATTTATTTGAGTCCCGATTTCCTTCCCCTCACTGTTGGTTCCCTGTATATTCTGCTTTATTTCACTTTGCATAAACTTCACTTCTTCCATTATTTTGTGCCCATACTCAATCATTTCTCTGAGTATCCTGATTACCAGTGTTTTGAACTCTACATATGATAGGTTGGCTATCTCCTCTCACTTAAATCTTTTTCGGGAGTTTTTATCTGTTCTTTAATTTGGACCCTATTTCTTTGTCTTGGTGCACCTGTTACATCATAAGGGGCAGAGCCTTAGGTATTCACCAGGGTGGGGCAACCCACTTTGCTGCATTGTGGCGCTGGAGGTATTATTTTTTTAAGCCAAGAGAAAACAGCCCATGGACCTGAATGGAATCTGCAGCCCCCAGCTGGCCTCTCAGCCAGTCTTGAATCTGGGACTCCACTGGAGGGGCAAGTGTCAGATTCCCTATTTTCAACAGACATTGGGCCTCTTGGCTGGGTAATGGTGATGGGGAGGAAGGCCCAGGAGGGAAACCAGAAAATAAATGTGGATGGGGAACTTGAGGGTTGGTCAAAGGACCAGCTGATGACCCCATAGCAGGTCTGTGCCTCAGGGAATCTAGAACCCAAAACCCAGGGGCCAGTGTTTCCCTGTCATCACATTCATTTCCATTTGTGTCTTGTTCAGGACCAAGAGGGAGTAAAGAGGGACAAAGCCCTGTTCTTCTCCCCATAATTGTAAGTGTTCTTTCACATCATCAAAAATCCATGATTAGCCCTGGCCAGTGTGGCTCAGTGGTTAGGGCATTGTCCCATGCACTGAAAGGTCATGAGTTTGATTCCCAGTCAGGGCACATGCCTAGATTGTGGGTTCGGTCCCTAATTGGGGCATGTGCCAGAGGCAACCGATCAATGTTTCTCTCTCATATCAATGTTTCTCTCTCTCTCTGTCTTTCTTTTTCCCTTCCTCTCTCTCTAGAATCAGTAGGTGCATCTTCAGGCAAGGATTATTTTTTTTTAATTCATGATTAGATAAAATAAACTAGGTAAGAACCCTTGGTACCCTCAGTACATGTTGGCCCCCATCCCACTGAGTGGTGGGCAATGAGCAATAAAGAAGGGTGGCCTTGCCCTTCAGGACCCCCAGGGCAGAGCAGCCAAGACCCCTCTAAGACACCCCTTCCTGGTAGCTGCCCAGCTGTGCCCAGATGGATCCAAGAAGTAGAAAATACTACTATCTGTTCTGCCTAGGGACCATTTGTTTCCAAAGAAGGACTTGACACAGTTGTTCCTCCTCATGATTCATACACACCAGTTTCCCTGTAGTTTCTAGTTCCCTCCGTGGACACACTGAGAAAGTTAAATCCCACTTCCACGTGACAGCCCTTCTCACACTCAAGGCAACAGTGTGGTGACCCTCAGAGTCTGTGCTTTTCCCACCTGAACATACTCAGTTCTTTCATTTGCTTCTGGTATGAGACAGTTTTAAGTTCCTTCACCTCCATGGACTTCTACAAAACAAGACCTGTGGGCACCATGGCCCTACTGAAGTGTGGGCCCAGAGCCCCACAACCACCTTACATGGCCAGTCCTTCAGATACAACTGACCAGATGTTCACTGGAGCTACCCATTGGGCTGCTGCTTATTTTCCCACAGGACTTAAGCAGTTGCAGACAACCCAGTGACACTGATAGGCAACTGGGGCTTAAGCCAGCAGAGGTAAACATGAGTCTACCTGTACATAGCTGGAGTCACATAGTCACAAAGTGAGGACGAAGGAGAAGCTCACCACTGTGACCATGAGACCCCCACATTCAGGAAGGAACCCTTTACTCTCTTCGATTCATCCAAGGAGGCTGTTTCAGAAGGTACTAGAAAGATAGGCAGTGAGACAGCCTGGCACTCAGGCTGTCAGAGGAGCTGATAAGCCTTGGAAGAACATCCAGAGCAGTGAGTGCTGAGTGGTTTGTAGACAGATTTTGATATCACACAGTTATGGAATCATAGCTCTTCCAGGTACTGCCTCTGTGCCCTTGGGAAGTCACTTACCATCTCAGAATCTCAGTTTTCTCATCCATAAAATGGGAATAATGGTTCCTCTCAAATAGAGTATTTATATCCATTCAATGAAATTATTTGTACAAAACCTTTGGCACAGGACCTGGCATGTAGTGCCTATCAATAAATAGTAGCCATTATGATATGATCATAATTTCTAAATTTGCTTGAGCGGGCATGGAGAGTATTAAGATATGCGCTTTCATCCGAAGCCCAAAGAGAAGAGTTCTTCGCTGACAGTTTGGTGGAGAAAGCCCAGGGCCAAGATGTGCATGGGCTTTTGTGTGGCTCTGTTACTTCTGAGCCATGCCCCTTCAGTCAGCAGAACTGGAGCTGCACTTTCTCATCTCTGAACAGTGAGGTCCCTTTCCACTCTGGAGAGCTTAGAGGTCTCTAAGTGGAGAGATTTGGCCAGAGAGATGAGAGTGGACAAAGGTGATCAGGCAGTCTAAAGCTCCTGTCAAGAAGCTGAGAAACAGAGAACCTGACAGAAGGAAACAGAGTCAGTTTATGAAAGAAGAAAATGCCCCCAAAGGTGTCCCAGAAAGACAGGAACGGAAGGATGGTCAGAAACAAGAGAGGAAGGGCACACAAAAACAGGTGTAATGTGCAATTAAGAAAATTATGAGGAGAAAAATACTTTTTCGTGGTTAAAAATAAAGAGAATACCAGGAAATAACAATTCGCATTTTAAAAGCACTTATACATCTATTATTTCACTTTGTCCTCAGAACACAATTGCATGCAATTATTATTATTCTCCCATTTTGCAACAAGGAAGCAGACTCAAAGCAATAAACTTCCCAGTGTCATCAGCTTATAAAGGATGAAGCTAATGCTCAAATCCACAGTTTCTACCTCCATATTTATGTTCTATTTATGATAGTGTCAGTTGTAATAGAGAGGTATAATGGGTCATTATATTTTCAAATTTTCTTGAACATCGATATGCTCTTTTCATAATAAAATTCAAAAGGTTAAATTTGTACATTCTTGTTAGAACCTTTATCTATATCCTTTACAACTCAGAGAATTTTCAAAGAAATATTTTTTCTCTTTTTTAAAAATTATTGTCCAAGTACAGTTGTCTCCATTTTCTCCCCACCACTGCCCCCGACCCCAGCCATCTCCACCTCCCACCCTCAATCCTATCCCCCTTTGGCTTTGTCCATGTGACCTTCATACATGTTCCTTGACGACCCTTCCTCCCTTTCCCCTCATTATCCTCTCCCACCTCCCCTCTGGTTACTGTCAGTTTGTTCTTAATTTCAATGCCTCTGGTTATATTTGGCTTGCTTGTTTATTTAGTTGATTAGGTTCCACTTATAGGGGAGATCATATGGTATTTGTCCCTCACCACCTGGCTTACTTCACTTAGCATAATGCTCTCCAGTTCCATCCATGCATGTCCGCTTTCACCACTTCTATTTAACACAGTATTGGAAGTCCTAGTGAAAGAAATATTTTTATTTTGATGCAATGCTTTCCTAGTTTTATTTTTTCAGCTGCTTCAGGTGTGTTTTTATCAGAGCAGGTGATAAGTGTGAAGTCACTGAAGGTGAACCCCTGTAGGCCCTCAGATTAATCATGGTGTGTTTTGCCAACTGTCACCAAAAGATAGATGTTTATACTATTTGCTCAGTGAAAGGAAAACGTTGTGCATTTTGAATTTTTATGCGTTTTGAATGTAAATCACTAAAAAAATTAAAAATTATCTAGACTCTAAATCTGGTTTTGATATTTGAGCATGCAACTACATTATTCTGGGTAGGTTACTTCGAGTTTGGAAAGAAAAACATGAGCCTTCCTGCTTTTTCAGCTAAAGAAACTTCTCAGTTAAGAAAAAGCTAATTTAAAGGAATATGATTTTTTTTCTATGCACATGGATATTAAGACTTTGAATACTCATGTTTGCAAAGCACTTTCCCTTTGTTTATCTCAGCTAGCCTCAGACAACCTTTCAAGGGAAACAGGACAGGTAACAAGCTAGGGAAAGCACAGAGTCTCCAAGTCCCAGGTACAGTCAAAGTACCTCAAGACTGTGTGCTTCCCAAACAACCTCCACAGCACTTCTTAGGGGCAATGCGTCTTGACCCAAGTCTAGCCCTGGCCTGGTTACCTCCCCTGAAGCAGAACCTTGCTTGGCTGATCATTTCATTTACGTTGACTCAGCCATGATCCAGCAAGCATAAATTCTCCTCCGCTTGCCCCTTAGAGATCAAATATTGTGAACTGACTCTTGGGAAACCCTGAAGTACTTTAAGCACATTGGACATTATTACAATAAGCATGAAACTCTACACACAGGTCTTCCTACCGTTTGTCTTCGTTCGATGCTTTTGAGCTCTATGATGTGTCCTTTTGTGACACATCAGAATTCAGTTCAGCTTTCCAGGTTTTAGAGGTTCACACTGTTTTTCTTCTTAGCCTTAGTTTTCCCACACTGAGGAGTCCTGGTGTTTCTAGTAGTTCTTGATGGAGCCCCCTTAGTCACAGAGCCCTGAGTGAAGGACAGTGCACAGGGCAAGACAAGGTTTCCAGCTGATTTCCAAAATCCCCCCTGAAAACCTTCAGATTTCATTGGTCTTTGGGGCTGTGACCACCCTTCGGACCACCCACTAGTAGACTACATAAACTATAATAACTCCTCCTAGATCCCTTGAACCCAGAAAGAAGGTTCAGGGTTTACAACCCTAGAGCTAGTGCATGGATCATTTTACTGTGTTCCCTTCCATTTACCAAATCAAAGCCTGTTCCCTCAGCCCCTGAGATCTTGCTTAATTTTTATATATCTGTAAATAATTACTTACTGTGTCTATTGTGTTTCAAGTACTGCTCAGGCAACTAAAATAGAGCAAGGACAGCCCAACATTGTGCCTGTCCTCATGGATTTTATCCTTCTATGAGGAGCCTCATTCCCATTCTCACCCTTCGCGCCTTTGGAGTTTGCTACCAGCCAATGTACACTGAACCCTCTTGCTGTGCCGTGTCTCAGTTAATTGCCACACCAACCTCATGACTAGATTAAGTAATTTGCCCAAGACCACATACCTAATAAGTGCTGAAAATGGGGTTTGTGTGCAAATCTGCTTGACTTCTGAAACTGCTTTCGATTCTACTCTTTGCCCTTCTCTGTAGTCTCCGAATTCAATGTCAGCTTCAGATGGGGACACATTAGTGGTCTTCCTGTCTTCCCGAGAATTCATGAAGCTTTGAATAAGATCTGTCCACTCAGAGATTCTTGGAGAGTATTACTTGACAATTCTTTGTGTAGTGAAGTTTCCAATTTTCTCTGTGGTTAGTTTTCTGTTCTAAGCTGCTAGCTCCTTATCTATAAGGAAATATCACATAATGGTTAAGAATGTAGACTACACTATGTTGGAAAAAATTAAATAACACCCTAGGTCTGAATTCTGGTTACATTATTTATAAGTTTACTATTCTTCATTTGTTAAAGATAGAGACAAATAATACGCATTCCATGGGTTGTAATATCCCATTATTGTCCCAGGGAACAAGGATTAAATGAGACAACATTCAATAAAATGGTAGTATATGCTATCTTACAACTTTCCTGTTTATCACATATTTTCTCCGATAGTCTCGATATTGGGGCTTTGCAACGTGTTTAGAAAGTCTGAAACAAACACGGCAAACTTGCTGCTGCTCCCTGTCTGGATTAAGATGCGTGTACTGGGAAAAAGCCAGTGTCCTCACACCACTACCACACCCACAGCACTCCTGACCCCAAACGTGCGGGTCTTCCCCCACAATTCTCTGTCATGCCAGCTGGGTGTCCCACATTTTAACTCAATTCTGACACTAGTTACCCAGAGATAGCGTCACATTCCACAGGTTAAGGGCTCAGTCCCATGGGACTGTCCCCTACTTCAGATACTAATCGCTCATGGTTGATCCCCAGGTTAGCCACAACTTCTGCTCAAATTCCCATGACCTCTTCTCCTAGGATCAAACGTTCCCATGGCCTCCTCCTGCTTGGACTTGATTATTTGCTAGAACAACTCACATAACTCAGCAAAGACACTTACTTACACTTACTGGTTTACTGAAGGACATAGAAAAGGATACAGATAAACAGCCCAATGGAGAGATACATAGGGCAAGGTCTGGGAGGGACCCAAGCACAGCTTCAGTCTCCATGGAGCTGAGGTGCTTCACCGCCATCCTGCCCCTGAATGGGGATGTGTTCACTCACCTAAACCTCCTGGAACTCCATAACATTGGGATTTTCATGGAGGCTTTGTCATGGTCAATTAACTCCATTCCCACAGGTTAAGAACACAGGAGGCAGGGCTAAAAATTCCAAGGCTCTAATCACGGTTTGGTCTTTCTGGTGGCCAAAAAGGCCACCCCGGAGCCCATGCAAAGTCCCCTCATTAGGATGAAACATGCCTGTCATCCAGCAAACTCCAGATTTCAGAGTTCTTTGTCAGGAACTGGGGTCAAAGACTAACTACTAGAACAAAAGTTTTTCCTAGCTCTCCTGTTTCAAGAACTGGGGGCAGGGACCACTGCATGTATTTCTTATTATTTCACAATGTGTTTCAATTAATTTGGACAGTATTATTTTAGCCGGATTAATTGCCAAAACTTAAAAATTCAAGGAAGTCTGGTCTCCCTTCCAAGATTGGCCAATACTTTGCTCATGAAATGCACTCAATAAGTACACACTAATTAATATAATTTTTTGCATCCCCTTACAATATCTGGCACAAATCTAAGCAATCAGTTAGTCAGGCAATAAGCCTTCATTGAATCTCTACTATGTGTCGACTAGGAGTTGCTCAACAACTAAATTGATCTCCCCATCAGAAGGCCACATTGCTGTGAACAGGATCCACCTCCTGGGGCTCTGTGAGTGAAGACTGAGCTGAGCCATCACACAGACTAAGTGCTCAGTGGACGTTCCCAGTCAGACTCAGAGTGTCAGGACTGGAACCCGGAGATCCTCTTTTCTGAGTCATTCTCTTAAACTCTTATCCCAAGGGAACCCTCTGACAACTTGTGGCAGGGACTTTGTGAGGTGGGATTCAAAAGCCCTGTTTTCTGCACTTGGCCTTTCCTCCCAGGCCTCAGCCCATACCTCAGAGTCTAACTGCTGGCCAAGGCTTCTTTGGTTCAACATCAAACCACAGGCCCTGGCATACTGAGTTCAAAGCTTCAAGGCTAACCACAGGGTTAACCAGCCAGCTGTCCTCAGTCCCAGCTGGAGCCATCCTAGTCCCACCTGCTCTGGATTCCAGTTTTGGTGTGAGGAGTACGGAAGACTGGACAGCCCTCCTATGCCAACACCACCCACTCCTCTCAGTGCTGGGTGTCCTGGCTTTCCACTCAACCCAAGTGTCTGGAAGAGCCAGTTTCCCCAGTCTGTACTGGAGCCAAGGCTGGTGTGATGCAACATGGCCCAAGTCCTCAGCCCTAAGTTCAGTTTAATTACGCACATGTGCGGATGACACATGCAGAGGGCTAATGAAGGGTAATTATGTGGGGTGGGGTGACAGAGCCCAGCTGATTGAGAGAATGCTTTACTCTAGCAGCAGAGAGAGATGGGGAGAAAATGACCAGGATTCCCTCCTGGGCCTAGACCCTGTCTTGCCTTCCAGGACACCTGTCCCAGGAGGTCTGCCACAGCACCCATGGGGGCTCTGTGGGGATGAAATCCCAGCAGGGGATGGGGCATGAGCACAGACAGTATGAGTTGCCTTCGTCAATTGTGCATTTCAAGAACGGAGTTCAGCCCAGGCACACAGGCCCAGGGATGAGTACCTGGGGCACACCTTACCTGCTTTGTTTCCCCTAAGAGCCAGAAGGCTATCAGAAGGAGCAGATTCATTCATTCATCACACACACACACACACACACACACACACACAAATTTAACAGCTTTATTGAGATAGAATGCACATCCCATACAACTCACCCACCTAAACTATATAATTCAATGGTTTTCAGTATACACACAGGCTATGCAACCATCACCATAATCCATTTCAGAACACTTATAATCACCCCCAAGGGGAACAACCAGCTCCTCAGCAGCACTCTCCACCTCTCCCCAGCTTCCCTCCCCAGGTGTAGGCAGCCACTAATCTACTTTCCTTCTCAGTAGATTTGCCTATTCTGGACATTTTTATAAATGAAATCACACAGTATGTGATCTTTTGTGACTGGCTTCTCTCACACAAAATATTTTCAAGATTTATTCATGCTGTAGCTTGTATCAATATTTCATTCCTTTTTGTTGTGGAATAATATTCCATTGTACCATTATATCATATTTAATTCATCCATTTGTCAGTTGATGTGCATTTGGGTTACCTCCACTTTTTGGCTGTTATGAATAATGCTGCTATGAACTAAAATTTATATTCACATTTTTGTGTGGACATACGTTTTTGGTTTCCTGTGTGTATGTCTATAAGTGGAATTACTGGGTCATATGATACAACTCTATATTTAATCTTTTAAGAAACTTTCCCACAAATAATTTTCTATGTTCCAAGCTTTAGGCCAGTGTTAGGGATTCTTAACAAACCTGGTGAAAAAACCTGAACAAATTCTAGTGAACCAAACCGATGAGGTACGACCTCATGGAGCTTCTATTAAGGAAGGCAGGCAGTAAGGAGTAAAAGGAAATAAGCAAAGTCATTTCATATAACAATGAAAGGGGGCAAAATGTGGGGTGGCTTTGGATGGAGCAGACAGGGAAGGCCCTGGAAAATGAGAAAGAACTAGTCAGGCAAAGAATCAGAGGTAGTATTCTAGGTAGAAGGAAGAGCTCGGCAAGTCTGAGGTACAGAAAAGACAGTAGCATCATGGGAGCAGAATGAGCAAGGAAGAACAGTCCTAGGGTCCTGCAGGTCATAGGCAGGGGTCTGAATTTTACTCTAAGTGCACTGGAAAGCCATTGGGTCCTTTTAAGTACATGCTGAGGGTAGGGGCATGATCTGATTAAAAAAAATAGATTTAGTGTAGTATAATTTATACACAATAAACTTTACCTTTCTTAAGTATGAAATTTGATGAACTTTGACAAATATTATCATTGCATAGCCATGGTTGCAATGAAAATATACAAAATTTCCATCTCCCCAAAGTCTTCCCTTATGTCTTTTCTCAGTCAGTTCTCTCTCCACATCCCCAGCTCCTGACAACCTCAGATGCATTTTTGTGCCTTTTGAGAATGTCATATAAATGTAACCATAAATATGTATTCCTTAATATGTGGCTTCTATCACTCAGCATAATGTTTTTGAGATGAATCCATGTTGGCATATAGCAGTAGTTTGTTCCTTTTTTTTGGCTAAGTAGTATTTCATTATACGGGGGGGACAAAGTATGTTTACAGTTGTTCATATGGAAAAATAATATAATAACTAATAAGTAATACAAGAATAAACTGTTTCATGAACTCACAACAGGAAACCTACTTTTGCCCTACCCTGTATGGATATGCCACAATTTGTCCCTTTACCAGTTGGTTGACATTTGATTGTTTCCAGTTTAGGTCTATTACGAATAAAAGCTTCTAGGAATATTCACGTATGTCTTTGTACGGATATGTTTACATTTCTCTTGAATAAATATCTAAGAGTAGAATTGCTGAGTTTTATGGTAAGTTTATGTTTAACTACATAAGAAGTATCAAACTGTTTTCCAACATGGCTGTATCATTAGCACCCCCAGCAGCAGTGGATGTGAGTTTCAGTTGCTCCACATCCTCATCAACACTTGCTATTGTCACTCTTTTTAAATTTTAGCCATCCTAGTAGCTATTGCAGAGGATGTGTTGTGGTATTTCACTGTAGTTACAAGTTGCATTTCTCTGATATCTACTGCTGTTGAGCATCACTTCATGTGCTCATTGGCCATTTCCACATCTTGTTTCATAAAATGTTTGTTCAAGCCTTTTTGTACCCCTCATATTTTTACTGAGTTGTTTGTCTCTTTTTTATTGGGCTGTGAGAGTTCTCTACATATTCTGAATACATTTTGTACACTCTGGTATATGTTTTCAAATATTTTCTCTAATCTGTGTCTTAGCTTTTTATATTCTTACCAGTGTCTTTTCAAGGACAGAAATTTTTATTTTTGATGAATCAAATATGTCAATTTTTTCTTTTTTTGGTTTGTGTTATTCATGACTTATCTAAAAATCTTTGCCCAACCCAAGGGATTTTTCTTTTTTCCTCTAGAATTTTTAGAGTTTTTGCTTCTACATTTAGACTTATGATACATTTCAAGCTAACGTTTTTGTGTGGTGTGAGGTAAAGGTCAAGGTGCTTTTTTTTCATTGTGGATGTCCAGTTGTTCCAGCATTATTTGTTGAAAAGACTCTCTTACCTCCCCAAGTTCTTAGCACCTTGGTCAAAAATTCTGTTGACCGTGTATACATGGGTCTATTTCTGTACCCACAAAGTACATACGTGTCTGAAGCAGAAAGCTACGTACTGGCCTCTGACCCCCAAATTGTAATGACATTAGGGCCTCTAAGTAGCCACATGACCCCTGGGCTGTGTTATGCCTAGGACTCAAGTGGGAGGAGGCACACACTGGAAATGGACTTCACTGAGGAAAGGGAGAAGGAGAAACTCCTGGGGCACATCACCTGGCTCTGGCCCCAGCAAAGGGGACATCTAAACCTAGAGATGTGTTCCAACTTCTCAGAGGTGGACAGAGGAAGGGATATCCAGGCCTAGGGGTCTTGGCTGAACAGAATTAAGAGCCCAGGTAGTCAGAGGTAGAAAGACCAAGAGAGTGGCAAGGGAGAGAAAAAGGGAGAGAGAAGAGGAGGGTAGTGTGCTGTCATCAATAGTAGTAACAGCAACACAAGCCAGCACTTGGAGCTTGGGGATAAATTAAATAATGGACCCAAGTGTAACTAACTCTCCATACAGGAGAATCAGAACACCAGGAAGACTTTAGATTGTCGAGAGCAACGGTTCTCAATCCAGGCCTTATATCTGGATTGAGATATATATCAGCATCACTGATACCCAGGTCTCACTCCAACACAATCTCTGAAGTAAAGACTGGACCTTGGCATTTTTAAAGAGCTTCCTTGGTGATTCTAATTAGCAGCCAGGCCTGAGCACTGCTGTTTTAGTACAGCTTCTTCATCTTACAGAGGGGAAAGCTGAAAAGTTGGGCAGAGGTCAGAATTAGGATGAGTGTCCATCCTGATTTGGCAGGACTCTGGGAGTTCCCAGGATGTGGGACTTTCAGTTCGAAAATCAGGAGAGCCCCAGAACATGGGACTTTCAATGTCAAAACTGGGAAAGTCCCGGGTAAACCAGGACAAGTTGGTCAACCTACTAAAACCTTCATCTCCCTATTTTCAATAGTTCTTTCCAATTAAAATGCTAGGCTATGCCCTGGCTAGTGTGACTCAGTAGACTGACTGCTGGACTGAGAAGCAAAAGGTCGCCAGTTCAATTCCCAGTCAGGGCACATGCCTGGGTGGCAGGCCAGGTCCCCAGTAGGGGGCATGAGAGAGGCAACCACACAGTAATGTTTCCCTCTCTTTCTCCCTTCCTTCCCCACTCTCTAAAAATAAAAAAAATCTTTTTTTAAAAATAAAATAAAATGCTAGAATATGTGATCACTGAGTCCTGAACAACCAGCTGGGTATCTTGTTATTTGATCAAACCCATCATGCTCTACAACTTTTTTCTCTAGCTCTCCCACAGGAAAGGACATTCCCCAGGTTCAAATACAAAGCAGTCAGTCAACTAGCCTCTGAATCAGACTTATGTGGAAGCAGGTGATCCCAGTAGAGGCCACATCTAACTTTGCTCAGACATGTTTCCATGCTAGCTTCCTGCCTCTGTGGGGTGAAGGGGGTACTTCTTTCCTGGCTAAATTCCCCAAGGACAAGCTCTCAGGTCACCAGTTACCATCCTCTATAGCACTTATCACAGTAGTAATTTTATATTTGTGTGATAACTTGATTGATATTTGTCAGGATTTTAAACTCAGTGAGGACAGGGTCATGTCTGCTTCAGTTTATCATTGCATCTCAGTACCTAGCACCTAGCATATATTTGGCACATAGTAGGTGTTCAACAAATGAATAAATGCATGAATAAATGAATATTGAATATCATTACCTATTATTGTGCCCAGGGAATAACACTAACTTGTATCCTTTTATCACTGAGAGATTTCAAACCAGTAGAAGTTAAATCTTTGCCTAGTGGGGCCCACACTACAATAAATGTAATCCATAGTCATCTGAAATACACAGTTGAACCTTGAACAACATGGAGCTTAGGAGCACTGACCCACTTTGCAGTTGAAAATCCACATATAATTTTTGATTCAACAAAAACCTAGTTGTCCTTCAGTTATCTGTGGTGGACTGGTTCTAGGACCTCCCTCCAGTGGGTACCAAAATCCACAGATGCACAAGTCCTCTATATAAAGTGGCATAGATCAATGCACACAGTTGGCCCTCCACATGCATGGACTTCCAGTCAAAAACAGAATAGGTATTTATTGAAAAAAATCTGCTTGTATGTGGACCCATGCAGTTAAAACCTGAGTTGTTCAAAGGGTCAACTATAGAGGCACAGGAATGACAATGAGGGTGGTGATGGCCTCATTGAGAGGCCTCTCTTTGCTACCTGCTTCCTGAGACATGGTGCTTCTGAAAGCAGAGCTGCTGATCACCTTCATGTTCAGTTGATGCACCTCCTGGAATTGGTGACCTTTGACATTTTATTAATACCTGTGACATTCAGGGCTTGCCAGGAAGGGCTTCTGTCACATTCCTAGTATCTCATTGCAGATGCCTCACAGATTTATCAGCAGCACCAGATCTCTATTGAACAGCTCTACATTCCAGTCACTGTGCTGAGTTCTGGGGGAGCCATGGCTGGGGTAGATGAGATAATAGAGATGAATAAGACATAATTCCTGACCTAGCATGTTTTACCATTCAGCTGTTGGAGAGAAGGTATTTATACTTCAAAAAAGCTTCTCAGACTATCAGACAGTTTGTAATAAATGCCAGAGATGGGGTACAGTTGATAAATGGTGCCCAATTTCAGAGGAGGGAGAGTAAAAGACAGAAGTGGGAGTTGGGTTGGGCTGGGTGTTCTCCATTGTGTCATCCACATCCCTCATTTTCTATGATCAGGTACTAACTGTCGGCCCTCACTCCCATCTTCTGCCTCACTACCCAAACTCAAAAGGGAACACAACAAGGGTGTCTTTGAGGAAATGCTTGCAATGAGGCATCTGGACCAAATGCAAATGCCCTGTGCCTTGTATGCCCTCATTAGAATGTTGATAAATATAGAATGAATGAATGAATCAGGAAAACCACCCCCAACTGCCCCTATCACTTCAGATGTAATGAGGTGATACAGTCCTCCTCGGTCTTACCCCACTGAACTTAGTGAACACGCAACTGATGAAGTCATTCTGGTGAGTCATTTCCTGGGACAGGGCCTTGGAGAGCAACCTCCCACTTTGCTCACTTAGCCTCCCAGTATTTGGCTTAGGGCACCACCTGGTGACATCTCTAGGAAAGACTGCTGCTCACTCCACTTCTGCTGGCCAGCTTCAGAATCCCCAGGCTGGGAACCATGGAAAACCAGGACCTCACGACCCCAGTTCCTCCAGATAACAGAATCGACCCTCTCCCAAGCCCCCTCCTGTATTCCTCTTGTGTGGCTTTGGTGCTAAGCATCCTCTTAATGGAAAATGTCACTATTACGTCAGCTTTGTAGATGTCCCTAAAGCATCCAGCTGTCTGGGGTTACCCTGTGCTTCCCCACCCATGTATGGGGGGAACCAGGGTCACTCCCCACACCTCCAAGGATTATGAAGGATGACTTCTGTTTCCCAGTATTATCTCTAGGTCTGCACTCTTTCTTCTGCTGGTGTCAAAACTCTTGCTTACAGCTCTAGGTTTTACATACTATTCACGCTGCCCCTTTTTGTACCATGTACCCCACCAGATAACACCCCAGTCTTTTATTTCCTCCAAGTGACACCTACCAAAGTCTGTGAATATAACACACTTTACAGAAAATATAGAGTCAGAAGGGAAGAATCAAGTGGGCAGTTACATTGGCAAATAACTCAACATGAGCAAGAGATTTGGTGGTCGGGGTGCGGTAAGTTTAAATTGATGTTGTTTACAGACCTAACCTTACCAAGCAAAGACAGGCTCCAGGACAGCTAACGCCAGTTCTGGACAAGAGCACTAGTGGACACATAGACAAGGGCTCTGCCCCTGAGAAGTTTACATTCCAGCGAAGAGAGACGGGCAATAAACAACTAGACAAGCATTAGAAGATAATGTGAAATAAAGTAATAAGGAGTGGCTAGTGGGAAAGAAGGGAGGCACCTGTATAAAATGGTGCCTGGGTGCTTCTCCAAGAATGTGCCATGTGAGTCAAGACCCAAATGGTGAAGAGGAGACGCAAAGAGAGAGAGTCGGGTGTGGACAGTGAGGAAGAGAGCAGCAAAGGAGTCAGAGAAATGGCACTTCACTGTTTGGGTGAAGCACCAAGAAGGGACCCTGAAAACAAGGTGACCGATGTGACCTAAAAGGACAGGAATATCCACATACAAGTTCCGTTGCATGTGCAGTGAAGGGCAATGTGGCCCCTCATTTTCAGTAAATTGATCACACAGATTTTTTTTTTTGCAAGGGTAATTTTTTACTTTTTACTTTTGTTTCTGTTTGGGTTTTGGTGGAAGTCAGGGAGGAACTGAGATTGCCACCCATGGAGCAGAACAGAAAACACATGTCTGAAAACAGAAGCCCAGAGGTGAAGGCAAGATGAGCTCACAAGTCCCCCTGGGAATTCCTGCTGACCACACCAGGCCTGGGCCCTGGGGCTCAAGCTCATCTCAATGAGATTTCAAGGGGGCAGGGAAGCCCATATTTATTGCCCACTTGCACGCTGCTTTTCAGCACCAGGTACCCCACCAGTACTTACTTCCAATACCTCACTTTATCTTTGCACCTGTACCACTGTTGTTTCCACATTATACCATAGGTGAGGAAATTAAGGCTAAGAGAGGTTGAGTAACTTGCTGAAGATGACACAGCAGTAAGAGGGAGAGGTAGAAATTTGAATTCAGGTGTGCCTCTAACCCTGTGTCCCGAACCTCACTCTTACAGACGCATATGAATGAATTCACATGTGAATGCTTCTCCCGCCCGCTTGCCCGACACGCAGACACACACAGACACCAGCAATCCCTCCCTCTTCTGAGTCCCCACAGCGGCTGGTCTGGGGTTTGGAAGAAGCCTCGACTGCCACCGTGGATCTCACCCACCACACCCCTGACCATGTCTAGAGACACTTTCAGCTGTCGCCACTGGTGGGGTGGGTGGTACTCCTGGCATCCAGCGGAGAGAGGCCAAGATGCTGCTGAACATCCTATGGGACAGGACTCACGGCAAAGAATTGTCCAGACCCAAATGTCACAGGGGCCAATGTTGAGAAACCGATGTTGATGTCATCAAGGAAAGTGGCTAGCTGGCCAGCATGACATTATGCTGGTGATTCAACCTCAGTCAGTGGTCTGCTTCTCAGCTTATAGAACCCAGAACCTTGATTTTGTGAATTCTCTGAGGTGATAAGGTCCTGAAGAAATGATTTGCATCAAGCAAAAAAAAAAGCATAAGAACTAAATTTTTAAAAAATTTTAAGCAGATGAACCCCAGAACAAAATAAGCAAGAACTTTCCAGTTACTCATGGATGTTATTACAATAATAACAATATACCTTGAAAAACCAAAGGAAGAAGAGAAAACAAACCATGAATCCATTCAGGGCCCGTACAGTCCTGACCAGCGCAGGTCAGGGACCCTAGGCGGACAGAGAGCACGGCAGTGTGGTGAGGGGAGGCCAAGGCCTGGAGGCTGGTCCTGTCTTCTCCACTCCCTAGCTGTGTGACCCAGACAAGTTGCTTACCTCTTAGCTTCTTCATCTGAAAAGTGAGACAGTGGCAACACCCACCATATAAACCAGCACTGTCCAACAGAAGTATAACAAGAGCCACAAATGTAATTTTTAAAAATCTAGTACCCACAATATAAAGAGCAAAAGGAAACAGATGGAATTGATTTTAATAATGTCTTTTTCTAACCAAAAATAGCCAAAATATTATCATTTCAACATGTAATCAATGAAAAAAATTAAGGGGGCATTTTATATTATATTTTAATACAAAGTCTTTGAAATCTAGCATGTATTTTATACATACAGCACCTCTCAATTCAGACCAACCAGATTTCAGGTGCTCAGTAGCCGCAGGTGGGAAGTAGCACAGCTCGAGGGCACTATAAAAATTAAATGCACTAATTACGGTAAATTAGTTGGTCCCAAGCAAGTGCACAGTGAATGCTGATGTTATTACGTCACCACCTGAAAGGGACGGCACACAGTGGCACTCTGAATAATTGTGTGTCAAGGTATTTCCTTAGCGCTCATCCTTCTACATGGTGAGCAGAATATGCAGGGGGATATAAAGGCTAAGCACACGGCGTCAGACTGCCCAGGTTGGACTCTGCCCCTGCCACTGACTGGCCATGTGGCCTTGGGCCAACTACTTAACATCTCTGCGCCTCAGTTTACTCATCCGTAAAAGGGGGGTAAGATAGTACCTCCATTATAAGATGGTTGTGAGCGTGAAACAAGTTAATTCCTGTGCATGCTTAGAACGGTGTCTGCCACCTGGTGACATAATCATAGGTATTACTATTCCATGTTTGTTAAAGAGAATCAGAAAATACAGAAAAGTTGGAGGCAAAAATTAATCAGTTAGCTCCCAGGGTCTTTTTAACCAAAAACCACCACAGCAGACATTGTCTTCAGTGGTTTCTTGATAAAACATGGGGCCTCACCAAGTTCCTCTCTTAATTAGTTATAAACTGCCTCTCCCAGCCTCCCCTTACGTTCTACTCTTTAAAATCTCTGGCCCTAGAAGCCAAGGGAAAGTCAAAGAACATTCCTGTGAATGTGAAGAAGAAGCAAAGAAACAGGCTTGTGCTTCAGGGCCACTTCTCTGGTGCGTTGTCCAACGGTAGTCTGGTTGGTAACTGGCACCACGTCTTGTTCCCAACAAAGGCCAGTTGAGATGGGACTGCTGATTTGCTCACGTAACAGCACAGAGTGGCTCTGTGTGCCAGAAATGTAACACCACCACATGTGGTAGGCCCTGAGCCCTCTCTGTCTTGCTGGACAGTCCCAGTGTACCTTGGCGACCCAAATATGAACAGAGAACACCTGTCCCTGATTACAACCCTTCCTGCTTGCTGGGCTCACAGCTCTGACCATGGACCCTCCCTTCAAAAGCAATTGTTCTCAAACTTGAGGGCGCCATGAAAATCACCTGGTGAGATTGTTAGAATGCAGATTCAACTGGGTTTGACTCTTTGAAAGTCTGCTTTAATATCTGTGGGGATACCAAAAATCTGCATGTTCATACATGGTGCAGGGAATCCTGATTCCAATGACCTGTAGCCCTAAGCCTCACCCTGACCCTGACCCCTCTTTTTGAGAATTTTTGCATTGTAAGGGCAATAATTCTCTTCGCAGCTCACTGGCATCTATAAGACACAAAGACCAAACTAGAGGGAGAGATAGGGATAGTGAGAGAGAAATGGGGAGAGAGCCCTGTCCTTCTGCCTGAGTGTTTGACCCACAGCACCCCCTCTGAAGTTCAATGTCTCTCCTCAACCCCAGCACAGACAGCACCATTCACTTCAAAAACAAAACAAAGAAACAAAAACAGTGGGACCTAGATATCACATTCCAATGTTAATGGAAAGAAATATTTTATCTGGAGTCAAATCTTGACTTTGCAACTTTATGAGCTGTGTGACTTCAAGCAAGTTTCTTACTTTTATAAATCTCAATTTATTCACCTGCAAAATAGGGAAAATAAAGCCATCCTCTCAGGATTGCTAGGGCTATTAAATTAGATAATGTATGTGAACAAACTTAGAGCAGTACCTCCCACGTAGCAAATGGTCATTTTAGTTATTCAAGAACTCTTCATTGGGTACCAATAAGTGTCAGGCTTTGCGCTAGCTTCTGGAGCACAAAGATGAATCGGAAGAACTGCCTTTCTGCAACGTGCCTTACAAGTACTAAATAAGGCAGGCAAATAAGAAAGGAGAAAAACCAGAGTGGTCACAGAAATATGAGTATTCTATTTTTCTCCAGATGAAAACTTGCTACCCATACAGGATTTGGGGAGTGGCAGCTGAGACCCATTTGTCCCCTCATGGGGGCTGGTCATAGAAAGGACATAATTATAAGCCTCAGCTGATCACCCCAAGTAAAACTAGTCTTCAACAAAATTAAATGTGCTAGGTGAGCTAGGGACTGAGGGCCTGGTCAGGGTGCAAAGCCCTAGCCTTAACGCACATCAAAGGCCTTTAGTATGTTTATGCTTTAATAAACCCAGTTCTTGAAATTTCCCCTAAGAACTGATCTTAAAAAGAGGAAAACTTCACACACAACAACGATATATCAAAAGCTGCTTTAAAAAATTTCATGCCTTTGACAAAATTCAGCATCCATTTAAGATAAAGAACTTTTAGCAAAGTGGGACCAGAGGGAACATATCTCAACATAATAAAGGCCATATATGACAGACCCACAGCTAACATCATACTCAACAATGAAAAGCTAAAAGCATATCCTTAAGGTCAGACATAAGACAAGAATGTCCACTTTCACTACTTTTATTCAACATAATGTCGGATGCCCTAACCACAGCAATGGGAAAACAAAAAGAATAAAATGCATCCAAACTGGAAAGGAAGAAGTAAAACTCATTATTTGCAGATGCTATGATACTATGTATAGAGAACCCTAAAGATTCCAAATAAAAAAAAAATATCAGAACCGATATAAATTCAGTTAAGTAGCAGGATATAAAATTAATATTCAGAAATAGATTGCATTTTTACCCACCAGTAACAAAGTATCAGAAAAAGAAATCAAAAAAACAATTTCATTTCCAACTGCATCAAAAGAAAATAAAATACATAGGAATAAATTTAACCAAGGAGGTAAAAGACATGCACTCAGAAAACTATAAGACATTTTAAAAAAATGAAGAATATGCAGGTAAATGGAAGCATGTATTGTGCTCATGGATAATAACAATTAATATTGTTAAAATGTCCACACAACCCAAAGCAATCTATAGATTCAATGCAATCCCTATCAAAACACCAATGGCATTTTTCACAGAACTAGAAAAATAAACCCAAAATTTATATGCATCACAAAAGACCCCAAATACCCATAGCAACCTTGAGAAAAAAAAGAACAAAGTCAGAGGAAGCACACTACCTGATCCAAACTATACTATAAGGCCATAGTAATCAAAACAGCATGGCACTCGCCTAAAAACAGACACATAGATCAATGAAATGGAATAGAGAGCCCAGAAATAGACCAACACCTATACGGTCAGTTCATTTATGACAAAGGAGGCAAGAATATGCCATGAAGTTAAAAACAATCTCTTCAATAAATGGTGTTGGGAAAATTGGACAGATACTTAGAAAAAATGAAACTAGACTACTTTCCTACACCATATACAAGAATAAATTCAAAATAGATTAAAAACTTAAATGTAAGACCTGAAACCATAAAACTCCTAGAAGAAAACATAGACAGTAGCCCTGGCTGGTGTGGCTCAGTGGACTGAGTGCTGGCCTGTGAACCAAAGGGTTGCTGGTTTGATTCCCAGTCAGGACATATGCCTGGGTTGAGGGCCAGGTCCCCCAGTAGGGGGTACACCAGAGGCAACCACACACTGATGTTTCTCTTTCTCTCTTTCTCCCTCCCTTCCCCTCTCTAAAAATAAATAAATAAAATCTTTTTTAAAAAAGAAAAGAAAACATAAGCAGTAAGCTACTTGACATCACCCTTAGAAATTTTTTTTATGTATCTCCTTGTGTAAGGGAAACAAAAGAAAAGTAAACTAATAAGACCACATCAGACTAAAAAGTTTTTGTACAGCTAAGAAAACCATCAACAAAATGGAAAGACAACCTACTGAATGGAAGAAGATATTTGTCAATGATGCATCTGGTAAGGGGTTAATATCCAAAATATAAAAAGAACTCATACAACTCAACACCAAAAAAATAAACAATCTAATTTAAAAATGGGCAAAGCCACTGAATAGACACTTCTCCAAAAAAAACATACAGATGGCCAATAGACATGTGAAAAGTTGCTCAGTATCACTAATCATCAGAGAGATGCAAATTAAAACCACAGTGAGATACCATCTTACGCATGTCAGAATGACTATCATCAATAAATTACAAACAAGTGTTGGTGCAGATGTGCATAAAAGAGAACTCTCGTGCACTGTTGGTGGGAATGCAGACTGGTACAGCCACTACAGTAAACAGCATGGAGGTTCCTCAAAAAATTAAAAATAGGACTACCACATGACCCAGCAATCCCACTTCTGGGTATTTATGCAAAGAAATCCAAAACACTAATTCAAGAAGATATATGCATCTCCACATTCTTGCAGCATTATTTATAACAGCCAAGACATGGAAGCAGCCTAGATGTCCATCCACAAACAATTGCAAAATAAGAGGCGGCAGATACTCAATATACAATGGAATATTGCACAGACCTAAAAGGGGCAAAATCTTACCATCCATGACAAGGATGGCCCTAGAGGGTACTATGCTAAGTGAAATAAGTCAGACAAAAAAAGAAAAGTGCTGCATGATTTCACTTATGTGAGGAATCTAAAAAATGTAATAAATGATCAGACAAAACAGAAACAAACTCATAGTTACAGAGAACAAAGTGATGGTTGCCACACGGAAGGAAGTTTGGGGGGCCGGGTGAAGAAGATGAAAGGATCCAGAAGTACAAATTGGCAGTTACAAAATAGTCAGAGGGATGTAAATTACAGCTTAGGAAATATAGTCAATAATATTGCAATAACTATACAGTGTCAGGTAGGTACCAGGCTCATCAAAGGGAGACTTTGTAAGTTATGTAATTGTCTAAGTGAAACCAGAAAAGTCAGCATTCATGCTGTCTCACCAGAACCAGTGAGTAGAGACAAGGATTGAGTCTTTATAGGCACTTTATTCAGTGCTGGAGATTCTGAGAAGATGGCGGATTACGTACCCTAAAAACCACCTTAACATCTCATCTCAGGCCAACCTTTTTTTTCTTTTTTTAAAAAGATTTTATTTGTCTTTAGACACAGGGGAAGGGAGGGAGAAAAACATCAATGTGTGGTTGCCTCTCGCCTGCCTCCCCACTGGGGACCTGGCCCGCAACCCAGGCATGGGCCCTGATTGGGAATCAAACCAGTGACCCTTTGGTTCATGGGCCAGCACTCAGTCCACTGAGCCACACTAGCCAGGGCCTCAAGCCAACCTTTTTATTAGGAGAAAAAAATGGTAGGTAAGGGGTTTGGGAAAACATTAATGAGATAAGAGTTGCTGTCCCAGCGATTTTCCTAGTATTTCTTTATTTACTGATCAACAATTTTTTATCTGCATCATGGATGTTCCCTTCCTAGAACACAATAGCCAGATACCATCTCCATTGCTTGCAGACCCTTCTGGAGCACAAAGGTTGAATTGCTTGTCCACCTCCTAGAGCACAGGTGGCAAACACAAGGCCCCCGAATCAGGCCCTCCACCTTGTTTTATCCAGCCCTACACTTTATTTCTACCTTGTGGCAGCACCCAGCTCCTTGCCCCTAGTTAAGGAGTAGTTACATTTATACAGTCCTAAAATTACATTCAGCCCTTTGAAGACAACCGCAAGACTGATGTGGCCCCTGGTGAAAATGAGTTTGACACCTCTGGTCTAAAAATAAATTTAAAAAAATGTTTTAAAAAGGTATATGAGGATTAAAGGGGAAAAATTAAACACCTAATCTCCTTTTTTTAAATCCTCACCCAAGGATATGTTTATTGATCTGAGAGAAAGAGAGAAAGAAACACATGGAAGTGAGAAACATTGATTGGTTGCCTCCTCACACACTCTGACTGGGGGTCAAACCTGCAACCTGTTGGCATCTGGGATGATGTTCCAGCCAGTTGAGCCACCCAGCCAGGGCTCTAATCTCCTTTTTAGTGGGAACTGCATTTAGAGTAACTACATAATCTCAGTTGATGAGAATGAGAGGAAGCTCTGTTTTACTGAAGAATGTCAGCTAGTCCATGTAAAAATAATGTTAGAAATGCAAAAGCATTTTGCAAGCTCTAATGAAATTGATTCAAGCAAGGATTGTTATCCGGTGTTAAAATCATTATGTAATCCACCTATTAGAATGGCTAAAATTTAAATACCTGACCACATTAAATGTTGATGGAGATATGGAGAAATTGGAACCTCATTCAATGCGGGTAGGAATGTAAAATGTACAACCATTTAGGAAAACATTCTGGTGATTCTTAAAAAGTGAAATATATACCTACCATATGACTTAGCCGTTTCACTCCTAGGCATTTACCCAAGAGAAACAAAAGCGTAAATCCACAGAAAGCCTTACACAGAAATATTTGTTCACAGCAGCTTTCTTTGTCATAACCCAAAAAGGCTCTTTGTGTAATTCATAGACCCCTTCACCCATCTCAACAAAACAACAACAACAACAAAATAGAAATTAAAGAAACAAAAACAAAAAACAAAGTACAGCTGGGATTTTCCAGAAGAGATAAGTGAAGGAGCCTCTCACCTACTGTAGGTAATCCCCATGACATGCAAAGGAGATCCCAAGGCTCTCGGGATTTTGATACCAATGGAAGCACTGACAGACGGACGGAAAGGGACAAAGAGAAGACAAAACGAAGAAATCTGTTGGACCACCCAGATTCTACAGACAGGAAGCAGGCTGATGAAACTACTCAGCTGTAAACACATGCGCTTTTCATGAAATAAGAAGGACTGGGAGGAGGCAGTGGGTCTTGAGTCCAGAGTACAGAGCTGAGAATCACAGCGGACAATTTCCAGGCCTTGGAACCTAACGGAGGTGACTTGGCAGGATTTTGAAATTTGGGGGGGAACCATTGATTCCTTTATATCTTTTATCTTTTTCCATTTTGAATGGAAAGGTCTATAACTGTTAACCTATGCTAGACCCACCATTGTCTTTTGGGAACAGAAAAGCTATTTTCTGGTTTCTCAGATCCACAGATAGAGAAGAATTTTGCCCCAGGATGGATTATATCCAAAGTCTCACCTGTATCTAGTTTAGATGATTTCACTGATGAGAGGTAGACGAGATTTTGGACTTTGAGTTAATACTCTAATGCACAGGTGGTAAACACAAGGCCTGCGGGCCAAATCCGGCCCTCCACCTTGGTTTATCTGGCCCGGCACCTTGTTTCTACCCGGCCACAGTGCGGAGTTCTCGCTTAACTGTTAAGGAGAAGTTACATGTACACAGTCCTAAAATTGCATTCGGCCCTTTGAAGGCAACTGCGAGGCTGATGTGGCCCCCGGTGAAAATGATTTTGACACTGTGACCTAGAGTCACATTGGTCATATATTCCAGTTCCTTGAACAACAGCTTTCCACAGGCACTAACCACTTAAGCCTGTCAACTAGAAATAAAGCTAAAATCATTAACTCTTGAGTCCCCTTATCAGAACCACTGTGTTGTGCACCTGAAACTAACATAACAGTGAATGTCAACTGTGCCTGAAAAAAATTTAAATAACCATAGCTAATTGTAAAACAAAAATTATTTTAAATGACCATAATCACAGTAATCTGTTACTGGATGCACAATGTAAATAATATTTAAACTGTAACATCAATAACCTACAAATTTGAGGGGGAAGAGAGATAAAAGTGTAAAGTTTTGGAAAGTCAAGTTGTTATCAGTTTAAAACAAGGAATGGTAATTTTAAGATATTTTATGTTAGCCTCATGGTAACCACAGGAGAAAAACACGTAGTAATTACACAGAAGAACATGAAAGAAGTTAAAGCATACTGATAAAAAAAGGCATTAAATCACAAAAGGAGACAGTAAATAAGAAGCAAAAAATATTGGATTTATAAAACAGAAAACAATTAACAAAATGGCAATAGTAAGACCTTATTCATCAACAATTAGGCTATTTTAAATGTACTTGGGTTAAATTCTCCAATCAAAAACATAGAATGGCTGAATGGATTTAAAGAACAAGATCTAATAATATGCTGCCTACAAAAGACTATTGCTTTAAAGATACACATAGACTAAGTGTGAAGGAATTGGAAAAGTTAATTCAGGCAACTGGTCACCAAATAAGGTTCTATAGCTATACTTATATCAGACAAAATATAATTTAAACTAAAAATAGTTTTAAAAAGTCAAAGAATATCATTATGTAGTGATAAAAGGGTCAATCCATCCAGAAGATATAGCAATTATAAATGTTTATGCACCCAACATCGAAACACATAAATCTATAAAGCAAACACTAACAGAACTAAAAGGAGAAATAAAGACCAATGCAGTAATAATTAGGACTTTTTTACCCCACTTTCAACAATGAATAGATCATCCAGACAGAATCATTAAGAAAACAATGGATTTGAACAACATTGTAGGTCAAAGGTACCTAATAGCAACATACGGAACATCCTTTCTGACAACATCAGAAAACACCTTCTTCTCAAGTGCACATAGAACATTTTCTAGGATAGGTCACATGTTAGGCTACAAAATAAGTCTTAGCAAATTCAAGAGGATTAAAATCATACTGGGTATCTTCTTTGACACAATAGTATAAAACTAACAATCAATAACAGGAAGAAACCCTTCCCCATACTGTTCCCTCCCCCTTCCCTTCTGGCCATTGTTAGATTGTTCTTAATTTCAATGTCTCTGGTTGTATTTTGTTTGCTGTTTTCTTTTGTTGATTATGTTCCAGTTAAAGGTGAGATCATGTGGTATTTCTCTCTCACCACCTGGCTTATTTCACTTAGCATAATGCTCTCTAGTTCCATCCATGCTGTTGCAAAGGGTAGGATCTCCTTCTTTCTCTCT
>VMDR010007053.1:0-42392 GCA_007922815.1 Macrotus californicus | reverse complement strand
CCCCCCCCCCCCCCCGCCCAAGTAGTCTGCGTAGTCCCCCTGCGCCGCCTCCTCCCAGCAAACTGCGGGTCGGGGTCCCTGCCTGAGGATTTGATGTGGGGCCAACTCCGAGCGCTCGGCTCTTCCCCTGCGTGGCCAGGCCCCGGCCCCTGCGTCCCGCCCGCCGCCTCAGCCCGCGCGGGGAGGCTGCGCCAGAGGCCTGTCGGCACCTGGAGATCAAAAGCTCTCCCGGAATTGACATTTCACCCCGGACGAGGGGCGGGAGTCGTTTGGGTTTTTTGTTTTTCTGTTTAGAGGGTTTGTTTGGTTTTGTTTTCTGTGAGCTTTTTTTTTTTTTTCATTCTCTAAGAGAGAGTCTTTTGTTTCGGTGTTTTGCGTGTTGTTTTTTCGGGGACTTCATTTTAGCGGGTTTTGCTCTGTCAGACTTGATCTTTTGTGTGGGTTTTGTTTTCCGTCTTGCGTGTTTCGATTTCATGGGTGTTTTATACTTTGTCCTTGTAGGTTGTCTTTTTGTGTGTCGCGTGGAAGTCTGTTCCTTCTGCGTGGCGCTTTGATGTGCTTCGATTTTACATTGATGGGTGTCGTTTGTGTGTTTTGTGTCACGTGAATTTTGCGTTTGTATGTGTTTTGTTTTCTTCGATTTTGATTTTGTTTTTATGAGCCGGGCATTTGGATGGGAATTTTGGTTTATGTTTTTGGTGCATTGGCTTAAGCTTTTGTGTTTGCGGAGTGCGCGTGTTTTTGGCTTTGGGCAGCTTTTCATTAGGGAGGGGACACCGGCCACTACTTCGTTCCTGTCCACACCCAGGAAGGCAAAGAATTAGGCCAAGCATCACGAAGGGTGGGCTCGCCGGTCCCGAAATACTTGCCCCCGCACCGCCGCGTCCTGCTCTGCACATTCCAGATGAAGGCACAACAATCGTGCGTTCCCGCTGGGGCACCTGCCCCTGGTCATAACCCTGTGCAGGTCCTGGGGCTCCAGCGCCAGGTCAGAATTCCCAGAGCCCGCCCCGCCCCTCGCGGGGGCCTCGGGCCCAGCCGCCACCCTGTTGCACGCCCTGCCTGCTGCGGGTCCATCTCCTCTCGCGCCTGGCCAGTGTGCTTCCGACCTCCCCGACTGCCGCAGCGTCAGACCAAGGGCCGGCTCCCCGCCGCGGAGCAGGTGGCAAGCCTCTTCGGAGGACACGGAATTGATGCTGCGGCCCTAGAGATACTGGGCGAGAGGTTAAGGGTGAGTGTAGTCTAGGAGGAGATCGGCGTCGAGACCCCCCACCCCCACCCAAGTCCCCCATCTCACTTGTCCGCAGCCCTAGAACCCTAGAACCCCAACTCCGCTCAGCTTTCAAACCGAAAGCCGGCTCTGGTTCGCAACCAAAGGCAGATAAATCCGTGCTCGAACAGACGCACACACAGTTAGAGAAGGAGAGCGAGCGAGCCAGCGCCCCGGCAGCAGCGGCCTGCAGGGCGGATCCAGCGCTGGCACCACCTCAAGGGGAAGCCAAACTGTTGTGTCCGGAAATGTTCCGAGGGCAGAAAAAGCATTCTTTCTGTCCACCTTGCCGGAACTTCAACATTGGTACAGGTGAATTTCTTTAATGCTGCACCAGGGAGAAAAGGAGAGGCAAATTTAGAGGCAGAAAGGCGTGCTGGCTAAACCAGCAAGGACATAAGGGAGAATCCCCTCATAAGAGGAGAAAAATATGGAGAGGGAGAGACAACAATGAGGGGAAAGGCAGACTGGAGGACCAGGAAAGGGGCTGGTGAGCAAGCTCCTCTGGCCCCCGCGCGCTCTGGCGTTTTCTAGAGGGAGAAAGCAGAAACCGAGAACAGAGTGACAGGAAAAGAAAAGAGTCACAGAAGGGGTTGGCCTAGGCATGGTGCGAGCTTCCCTCCAGCTAGGACACTGCAGTCTAGGGAGGGGGAGGCCGATGTCGCGAATCGAGAAGCCTAGGTCAGGCTATTCTCGGCCAGGAGACACCTGAGGACCCCAGGGCCTCTGGAGCCGCGACCAGGACTCAGTTCCGGCCCAGGGCTCCCACCTCTCCATCCGTAAACGCCCAGCCAGGAATCCAGCAAAGGCTGGGCCACCGCGGTCCGCCGCTGGGCCTCCATCAGTGTGAGCCCTGGGAGAAGCCGCGGTGAACGACCCTGGCCTTCGGGCTCCGGGCTGAGACTGGGTGCGAGCCGATGTCCAGGCAGTAGGCAAGGAGGAAGCCCCGCCCTAAAGCGGGGAACCCACTTCTGGGAGCTGCTGGGCCGCAGCTGGACTCGCAGGATTCGGGGTCGGTGCAGTGAGTGCGCACGTGGCACCGAACCTTGGGCAGGCGGCACCCCTAAAGCCCAGCCCCGCCCCGCTTCGTTTGCTGTAGCTGGAGGGTATCAAGATTGAGGGTGGAGGCCAAGTCGGGACGAGTAGGTCCCTCTCAGCACAAGCTTGGGGCTTGCTTTAGGGGTACGCCGGGATGAATGGGAGCGCCTCTCCACTCACATCTCCCCGGGCGTAGAGCGCAAAAAGTGCACAACGCAGGCCAGTTGCCGCCGCAGGTTTTAAAGTGGCGCCCGCGGCGGAAAGGGGCTGAGGAATGGTTTGGGTCAAAGCACCCATTTTTGCAGCCAGTGGGGTCCTCTGCGCGTGTAGGACTTCGAGCGCTGGCTGCTGGCTCACTGGGGCACCATGTGCTAGCGGCTCGCCACCCAGAAATACGAGGGTAGTACCAGGGGAAAATACGACGGGGCTGTGTGCGGGGAATGTGTGCTCATGCTGGGTTATTGCTACGGTTGTTTTACTTTACTGCCTTTCTCGCTTTAATTAAAAGTGTTATTGAGAGAAGCCTCAAAGAGCGCAGAGCTGGGTCGTTTGGATGGGTTCATTTCAACTCAAATCCAGTAATTCAATTCAGTTCCACGACTGGTTTCCAGCGTGCACATACACAGGGCAGACGTCAAGTGTATGCTGTGTACATAGGCGCAGAGACGATGGGAAGGCAGCTCTTGAAGAATTCTGAGATAAAATTCACTCTCTTGGAGTTATAGTCAAAATATATGAATATGGAACACTGGCAGTCAGTTATATTTAAAATTGGCCAACACGTCCCAGCAATCCACCATTACCTAAGAATCCAAAACGAAGCCTTGAAAAGATTTACTAGCGCTCTGATTGTTTAACATTCAAAACAAGTGTGAATCAGTTTATTTCTTCTCATATTTTCTTTTAAATTTAACAGTGCCATAATTTGTAAGTAATAAAACCATATGTTGCGAAAGAAAGTTTATATTCATACAATGAACTGTTAGCTATCCGCATCCTTTTGCTTCTGGTATTTCTCTGTGCAGTGTGGGCTTTAAATATTCATGCACCAGCCTAGACTTGCATTTATTTAATATGTTTTAAGCTAATAACATTTTCATGTGGTATCATTTGATTCTATGAAGTAGAGGAGCATAAAGGAGCCTACTTTCAAGCGATTTTCAGTGAGTGCACAGGTTAAATAGTTCTTTAAGTTTTTGGACACAGATCGGAATGTTAAACGGAAGTGAAGCCTGCCTGTGAGTAGGCCCTTCAATGTTCTCACTTGCTACATTCTCTATTTTTCTGTAATAACTTCCGAGCAGAGAATCACAGTAGGATTGGGGCACTTCCCTTGGACCCTATAATGTGACCTTACAGATAGCTCAGTCTGCTGGCAAGTTGTGGACTGACTTCTATGGCTTTTTCTTTTTTTCTTTTTTTTTTTTTTTGAGGGGAAGTGTGATAGGATAAAAAAAGGGCACTGTGGGATGTAAAGCCTGGCTTTGAAAACATGCTTAAAAATAAAACTGTGCTCTAAAATGCTTTCAGATTTGCTGCTGATTAGGTACCTAATGTTAGCAACCTGAGGGGCTGTTTGCTGGTAGCTTTCTCTAGGACTCAGCCCAGAGGAAGATGGAAAAGAGGAGCTGGGCAGGGGTCCAAAAGGCCTTCGAGGTGAGCCCTGCCACCAGCACCATTGTCTAGCGACCACCAGATTCACCTCTCAATGTGCTCAACTTCTCTTTTACTTGGTACTGGAGGTGGGGGCCAGACCTTCAGACATCAGATGTCGGATAGACTCTAGTCAATAGATGAAAAAATTGTCTAAAAGAAGAAGTAAAGATGCCCCCAAGTTGATATGAGAAACTTCTGACTATAGAACAAGGAAGTCATTTCCCTTCTAAATGATTAAAATATTTCCAACGGAAAAGCATGACGCTGTATTCTCTTTATAAATATGTGTCTGCCTATCACATTAAGAAACTAAAAATCCACAATTACTTCAGTATCCAAGATGAGCCATTGGAAAGATTGGATGAAGGTCTAAGACAAAATATTTATACTGAAAGAACCATACTAAATTATTTATACTAAAATGTTGCCTAAAAACTCAATAAAAGCAATTTTTAGGACAAATGTTGGTAATTTTCTGGAGAGATCTGTATAAAGTCTCCCAGAGAAAAACAATGAAGGACTATCTCTCAGGTGTTACATTACATGTAACAGATGTAGACGGGTCTGTGCGTAGGAAGGTGGAGAGATCACAGATGGGCTTCTTGTTAGGCACACACTCTTACAAATAACGTATGAGATGGAAATAGTTTGGTGAATGGAAAGAGGGCGATTTTTTCCTACTTTGGTACAGCAATTCGTGTCTCATTTTTCATGCACTTTGCATGGAAACTCGTGTACTCCATGAAGTGACAAAAGAGAACTGGGCTGGGATGAACACCTGCCGGTGTCTGCATGTGGTGTCTCAAAGCACTCCTTTGGACACACGTTCCGGGAGGTGGGGAGTTAGCTGCCTCTAAACCAGGCCTGACCTTTTGTCTTTTGACCTCTGAGGCATGAAATTAGGTAGCAAAAGAAAATGCGAAGAAAAGGATACAAAAACATGGAAAAACAGCCCTCCCTGACAATAGTCATTGTATCAGATCATAGTGGAGCTGCCCTGCACAGCCCAAAGTGCTTGTTTATAAGGCTTTGGGTCTTCCTGGACACTGACAGTCCTGGTCTCCTTTGTGGTTGATCTACGTTTGTTGGGGGAGGGATTAAGCACTCTTTTTAATTAAGCTCAGAGCTGGGTTTTGTCGTGGTTTCTTTTTACCAAAACCTGGCTAGTAAGCGCTTGGTTTGGTTCCTCCATTTCCTTTGAGGCCCTCAGTGTAGGCCAGGTGCTTGGGTTTGGGCAACCCAGGCAGCTTTGGAGACACTAAAGTCCTTCCGGCCACCCAGGCAGAAGCTGCCTCCCAGCTGGCATAGGGGAGGGGGAGAGGTGTGCTTCCTGGTCCAGAAGGGCCACATACCCCATGTGCATAGCCCTCCACTCTTTCCCCAGACCCAGTGGGAAAATACAGTGCCTGAGATACTGAGGGCCCTGCCCCCTTGGCCTTATGAGCCAGCCCAATGCCCTTCACTGTCACCACTGCCAGAAAGGAAGGCAAGAACATTTGCAGAGAAGCCCTTAGTGAGTCTCAACGCAGCAGTCATGTTATCCTCACAACCACCCTGGGAAGGGGGTGCACAGCTCTTTGTCTAGTGCCAGGGTGTACCGTCACTTGAGCCCCAGGCCCTCTCCAGGGGAGACAGACCTCTACTTAGCCCCTAAAAGTGTGAGGATGGGCATAAGTAAAGGGGGCTGAAGGAGAACCGAGCAGGGTTGTCAAGGCAGACTCTGGAAAGAGGGAGGTCAGAGGAGACCTTTTTGGGGGGAGTGACCTAGATGAACGTTGAAAGAGGAGAAGAACTTTGCTAGGTCAGTGAGGACATGGAGAGCATGATAAATATTGCCATTTTGCAGATGAGGCTGCTGGATAGCAACATATAAGCAAACGCTATGAAAAGAGCTGACCAAGAACTTGGGGGTTGGGAGGAAAGGTGAATGCTTCTGAGGGAAGGAATTCACAGTTACCTGTGGAGTGGGGCAACGGAAGGAGGATGGATAAGGTGGGCAAGCCCCTTAAGATAGCCAGAGCCCAGCTGCAGATATTCCCGCCTTATCAGATGGAGTGAGTGGAATCCCAGATCAAAGGAAGAGGGGTAAGGGAAAGGCCCTGGGATCAAAGGAGAGAAACACAAGAAAGCTGTCAATGTCCCACCTTCGGCCTTGGGAAGTTTGCAAAAATCATCAAAACCTCAGTCTAGGAAATTAAACAACAACAACAAAACCCCTTAGCCTGGAATGTTCCCCATGCATCTTATGTAATCCTCCCAGGCTACGGGAGACCCTCCCAGAGCTAGAGCTGGTGGCTGCCACTCACTGCTTTGGCCACACAGCCCGCAGTTTCCCTGTGCACTGGCGTGACAGAGTGTGTCCAGTCCTCACCACACCTCCTAGACTGTGAGCTCCAATGGGCAGGGCTCCACCTGGGACTCAGGCTTTTCCAGCAGTAAATCATTCTGTTCTCTTAGAACAGTAGCTTCTAAACTTCAGTGTGAGAAGAATCACATGCAGATCCCTGGGCTCCAAATTCAGAGAGCTTGATATAGTGGTATGGGAAAGAGCTTGGAATCTGAATGTTTAATAACTTCTCCAGGTGAGTCAGATGCACAAGGTACCTGGCCATCCATTGAGAAACACTAACTTAAGAGCTCTTCCAGGGCAAGGACTAAACTACTGTGATCCATTGACTCCTGCCCCCCTCACCCAGTCTACATCTGTCCAAATATCAAGCACTTGGAGCTTATCAGGGTGGGAGCACCCATATTCCGAAAGTACCAGCGACCCTATTTGCAAACAACTCTCAATGTGCCTCCAAGGATCAAAGAACCACCTGTCCCCTGCTCCCATTTTTAATTCAACTTCCTTTCAACAACGACCAAAGTCCTTACTATTAAAGGGAAATGAGACTCTCCTGTCCTTGAGTTGCTTGAAGTCAGGGTAGAGAAACAAGCCTATACTATAAGGCAAAATCTGACCAGGCTTTTAATTAAATACAGTTTGGAAAATGAAGGAAGAATCCTTTTCTGAAAGAGGCAATTTATGAAGATTTCTTGAGGGAGGTAGTCTTTGATCTAAGCCTGGGAGAATGAGTTGGAAAAGATGGACAGAAGGGTGCGAGAGGCCAAGGGTTCGGGATGGACAATGGCTTGAAGACAGAAAACGCTTGGTCTGTTGAGGAATTGGCAGAGCAGGAGGACAGGCAGTGCTCCCTAGTGATGAAACTGAGGCCAGCTGAGGAAACGGAGTCCCCAGAGAGGTGCAGTAAGAACTACATTGGAGCAATCTCATAGTTTGAACCACTTAGCCACCACTCCCAGGTGGTACCCATGGGAACATCTGGACTTCCTTCTGAGCTTTGCAAGACCCTCCTTCCTGCTGAGCCCCTCTGGCTAAGCAGAGGTCACTGCTGCCTGCTTTTTGGGCTTTTGTGTCTGCTTTATGCCTAGGGTCACTCCCGGAGTGAGCACATCAGCTTCCCTCTGGGTCCCACACTTCTACTATTGTCTTTGTCACACTGTCGTAGCAAGTGCTGTCTTTCCCTCCTCTCATGAGATCAGGGAGAGTGTCTGATCCATCTCTGCAACCCCAGCACAACTTAGGACTTGCACATAAAAGATGTGCACTTGAGTGTCTGATGAAAGGAAACATGTTGTGAAGGGGCCTCTGCAGTTCGCGACTCATGCTTTCTGCTTCACCACATCCTAGCACGTCACCCCCCTGGCCCTCAGTTTGCTAACCTGCACGACGAGGAGATTGATTGCCACCCCCCTAACCTACCTCTCTGGGCTGTGGTGAGGACCAAATCATATTAATAGCCTGGCTCTTGCTTCATGAAGTATAACCATGAGCTTGGATTTCCCAATGTTGTTTTAAGAAAATCTTTTTTTAGTCGACTCAATATATTTCTTCTTTGGTAGAAGAGCCGATGGAGCAACATTTGACAGGAGCTATGAGTGAAGGTTTGTATAGGAAGAGGCTGACGGTACTCATGTGTTGAAAAAATCATGTGGTTCTTTTTGAAGCAGCCTTTGCCAACACTGCAAGAGAGAAAGCAACGAACAAAAAATTCAACTCAAGCACAGCTGAGAGCCGTAGGTTAACAGCTGTCATGATGCTGCTGCTAAATTTCTGAAAAGGCGATGTGGGTCTAGACTTGCTGGGGAAAATCACAGCTGGGCAGAGCTGAGAGAAGATGAAAACCTCAGATCCTAGATGGAAGATGAAGAGACATCATTGCTGTCAGTTGTGCATCGATGAGGTGGACTCTCCTATACACACACATCCTATACATTGTAGAAAGAGTGTCGCAGAAAGGCGAGCCAGAAGTCACGTGTTCTGTCTGATTCTCCATCAGCTCCTAGCCCCGAGAGACTTCTGGTGGTCATTTTCTTCAGAGAGAAATTAAAGATGGTATAAAAAATAGTTTACCAATCAATGTATGGCTAAAGTAATAATAAATCAGTAAAGAGTTCTTTAATAGCACAGAAACTTGGGATAGTGAGCCTCATTAAATTGTATAAGCTGTATCTAGGCTGGTCTTTCTACAGCATCCCTTTGAATAGCTACTCAGCCTGAACTTGAATACCTCCAGGGACAGTGAGCTCACTAGTCCCTTATGGAATTTGTGCTATGGAATGGCTGCCAGGAAGTTCTTTCCCTCATTGGGCATCCATTGACTTCCATATAACTTCTATCCACTGGTCCTAGTTCGGCCTTTGGGGGTGGTCATTGCCCTCAGGAAAGAACAAAGTGGCACAGTGAAGGTTCCTGTGAGGATATCTGCTCAAACAGTGTGAGGTGAGTTTCAACATCTTCCCTATGTCATTGAACAAATAATCCCAGCTGCAACAAGTGTTCTTGAAATGTCACCTGGGGGAAGCACATTCAGGAGTACCACAGGGGCAGGATTATGAAGCCGAGAGTCCAATCTGCAGAAAGTTTCTGGAACCACATTCCCATGGCTGTATCTCCATGGTCTATAGATTCCCACGTAAATCTGTCTTTAAAAGGACATTGCTACCACCACCACTATGAAACCATTGTCCCTAAAACAGTGCTGGGAAGTCATTGAATCCAGCCCCTGGCCCCATTTGACAGATGGAAACACTGAGGCCCAGAGAAGGAAATAGAATTGCCAAAGACTCCAGAGCGAATTAGACAGGCAGGACTAATTAGAATAACTGACAATTCTTGAGTGCTCGCTGTTTATAATATATGCATAATATATAATATATAATAGTAATATATAATATATGTGTATAATATAATTTACTAAAATATGTATATATCTATATACATTATCACCATGAGTTGCGTGAAATCTCACCTCTGAGGCTCCACGGCAGAGCTGGAATTTGAAAGCTAGTTCTGACTTCACAATCAAATTTTTATTTATTTTATTTTTTATTTTTAAAGATTTTATTTATTTACTTTTAGAGTGAGGGGAAGGGAGAGAAGAAGAAAGGGAGAGAAACATCAATGTGTGGTTACCTCTCATTCACACCCCCTACTAGGGACCTGGCCGGCAACCTAGGCATGTGCCCTGACTGGGAATCAAACCTGAGACCCTTTGGTTTGCAGGCTGGTGCTCAATCCACTGAGCCACACCAGCCAGGACCTCAATCAAATTTTTAAAAAAATTTTATCAAATGATTTTAGGGAGAGAGGAAGAGAGAGAAATATCAATTCGTTGTCCACTTATTTATGCATTCATTGGTCAATTCTTGTATGTGCCCCGCCGACCAGGAGATTGAACCCACAACCTTGCGTTCAGAACAACAGTCTAACCAAATGAGCTACCTGGCCAGGGCTCAAACTTACCACTTCCCTCTCTCCCAGATGCTCACTCTCGCCCAGAGTCTATCCCTGTGTGTCCACTATTAGGCCACACTGACTCCTAAAGAGGAAAGATTCACTGGGCACGGTTCTGGAGGACTCGCACTTTCAGGTCTTTATACATATTATTCCGGGGGATCCTGGCAACAGACCTGCGTGGTGTTACTATGGTACATTAGTATGCTCATTTCTCAAAACAGGACCAGTTGGGGTCTCTTCAGTTTGACTGGACTTCAGCCACCACTGTCTACCCATCTGACGGAGGGTCCTGCACGTTGAGAAATGCATGATGTAGGAACGGGGACCCATGCTCCACTGACAGGGAGGAACAGACATATGGAACTTGGCTGAGAAAATGTTTCATCCAAAAGAAAAAAAAGAGTACATTTTCTTTCTTTATATGTTTTCAATAGAATAATGAGATAATCCTGGATTAAAAAAAATCAACTCTGGTGTTTATATTTTAATTTATTCTCAGAGGGGAGGAGGGTCTGAAGGAAATGCAATATGTGGGTCTTATTTTATGATTTGCTATGGTAAGCCACATTTAATCCCTTTCTTTAGTGAAAGGATTTACAAAGGATACAACAAACTGGACCTATCTGTCACTTTCATTGTATTTTCCCCACATTTTCATTTTATTTACTTTACAGTGTTATAACAATAAAGGAAATTAAAGGAAAAAATATCCATGAATCTACCATCCTAACAAATGAACAATTCAGTTCTCCTCTGTCCTTACATCTGGCAAAGTTTACAGAGGTAATTTGTTAGTGTAGTTACAGCTTTGTACTCAGCTTTCTCACTTAACAGTTTATCATTATAATTCCACACGGTCTTTATAATGATCACTTTAAAATAAATGTTTTAATCATTATTTTAATGATTGCTTAATACCCTTTTAAGTAGATGGCATTCTCTAGTATTGTATATTTAGAAGGACTCAACTTAGCACCATTACAGGTAATCCTAAAGTACAATTTCTATACCTCTCACTTTTTCTTTTTTCTTTTCTTTTATTTTTTGTTATTTCCTAAAATCTCCAGATCTAGATCTGCTTGGTCAGAGGGCCTGAATTCTTTTGTAGTTCTTGATATACATGGACAAGTCGCTTTGTAAAAGTCTTTTATAAATATATTGTGCCTCTAGTAGTGGGTGAGCATAATTCCATACCACCCTCTTGCCCCAACCTAGGGCCTTCTATTGGTAAATGAAAAATAACTTTATAAACAACATTTTTACTTGTTTTGACAAACCTGCCATCTCTTTCTACTCTCTTATCTCTGTTGCTGTCATGAATTAAATGCTTTTTACCAAGAATTTGGGAAAGCAGCAAAGCAATTGTTACACACACTTTATGGCTGAGCAAACTGAGTCTCAACTCAGGGCTTTGCCCAAGGACACACAAGTGAGTCAGTGGACAGACTGACAGTTGGCAGTATCCGTAGCTGTAATGAATCAGGTAATTGCACTGGTTTCTTATAACCTCCTGAAATATGTGTGTGTGTGTGTGTGTGTGTGTGTGTGTGTGTGTGTGTGTGTGTTTATTTGTTTGTTTGTTTTTGATCCCTGAGGTTTCTGAAGAAGCTGGGAAAAGACATCCACATCATGCACATTTATAACTTCTTTTAACAAGCATTATAGACTTCCTTGCCTGCAATTGTTACTCAAAGTAGGGGCTCACTGTGGAGGAGATCTATAATATATTCTTGCCAGAGCTCCAGAGCTGGAGGGGACTTCAGGGGCAATCTCATACAGCTGGCTTATTTTAGAGATGACAAAACTGAGGTTCAGAGAAGAGAAGGCTTGATCAGATTCATTCAGGAAGTCGGCAGCAGAGAATATTCCCCCTTTGTCCCCACCCTCTGGTTTAAAAAGTTGCCTACAGCACGTTAGTGGGTCACTTGTGTTTTGTGAGATAGTAGGAGATGAATATTTTTATAAAGGATTTCAGGGTCAAAACCTCTGGGAAACACTAGATACCTTACGTTTCTTTCGGAGGTCCCTGGTAAAATAAGTCTGGTGACACTGAGTTAAAATAAAAGAAGCTTATTTATTAAAGAATTTAGCCAGCCTGGCTGGTGTAGCTCAGTGGATTGAGCATCAGCCTGCGAACCAAAGGGTCGCCGGTTCGATTCCCAGTCAGGGCACATGCCTGGGTTGTGGGCCAGATCCCAAGTAGGGGCCACATGAGAGGCAACCACACATTGATGTTTCTCTCCCTCTCTTTCTCCCTCCCTTCCACTCTCTCTAAAAGTAAATAAATAAAATCTTAAAAAAAAAAAGAATTTAGCCAAAGTCTGTACACCTCAAATGACATTTGTTTTTATTTATTTGTTTTATATTTTGTGTTTTTAAATTTTGAACAAATATCTCCTTTACACTAGATTTTCTTTTTTTTTTTTTAAGATTTTATTTATTTATTTTTAGACAGAGGGGAAGGGAGGGAGAAAGAGAGGGAGAGAAACATCAATGTGTGGTTGCCTCTCACTTGGCCCCCACTGGAGACCTGGCCCGCAACCCAGGCATGTGCCCTGACTGGGAATTGAACCGGCAACCCTTTGGTTCGCAGCCTGCGCTTAATCCACTGAGCCACACCAGCCAGGGCTAGATTTTCTTTTTAAATTTAATGTTTTCTCTCTTTTTCTTTTTTTGACTTGGTAGCACATATTAATGACTCACACTCAAAAGGTACAAAAGAAACCCGAGGAACAGCCTCTTCCTGCCTCTGTCCCTCAGCCACCGGTCCCCTTCCTGGTAATCTGGGAATCAATGATACTGGTAAACTTCCAGAGGAAGTCCACAGGTGTGCACTCAACAATATATCTTGGTGATTATTCTGCATTGGTACATAAAGAGCTTTTTCATTCTTCCCATTTGTTTTCTGTTGCATTACATTCTGATCAATATTTGAACCTCCAATTGAAAAATATGAGGTCTATTGAGAAAAAGTCCAACCATTGTTAATAGGACGAGAACAGTTTGAGCGACATTAATGTAACCCGGCAGCCTAGGAGAGTGGACTGGGATGCACAGGCATGAACAGTGACGTCTTCATTGTACTAGTCAGTGGGGGCAGTAGATGCAGTTGAGTGAGCATGTGTACTGTGTGGGTGTTGCATTCAAAATGACTGAGTGAGTAGAGCAACGAATCTGCATCAAATTCTGCATTAAGCTTGAACATTCCTCTATGAACACTACTCAGATGATTCAGAAGGCCGCAGCAATGGGCAATTGGTGACTGGCAGCTTCAGCACTACAATATATCCACGCCTGAATCACGTCTTGTGCAGTTTTTTGGCAAAACATCAAATCACTCAAGTGACTCAGCCCCCCTACAGCCCAGATTTGGTGCCCTACGACTTCTGGCTTTTCTCAAAACTAAAATCGCCTTTGCAAGGGAAGAGATTTCAGATCATCGATGAGATTCAGAAAAATAAGATGAGGCAGCTGATAGCAATTGAGGGAACTGTGTGAGGTTCTAAGGTTCAAATCTGCTTGGAAGGGGACCAAGGCATCATGGTCCTATGTACAATGTTTCTTGTATCTTCTTCAATAAATGTCTCTATTTTTCATATCACATGGCTGGACATTTCCTGGACAGACCTCGAATTCCCCACCTTCAGGGAGCACACAGTCCCCTGGAAAAATGAGATGTGTTTATGATGACCACTAAAGGAAGCTAGAGCCTGCACAGGGAAGAGCATATAAGGAGTGGTGGTCATGTATCAGTAGAAGAAAGGAAAGGTCATTCTCAGCTGGTTAGGGTTGGGGTGGGACCTGGTCCCTGAGAAATCTGTAGCAGCTGAGTCGTAGCTGAATCTCTCAGCTGAGGAATAGTGATAAGCAGTTATTTATCACATGACTTTGTTTTAAAACAACAAAAAAGCCAGCATGTCTATATCTGGTCAATCTAAGTAAGCATTTAGATGCTGAGCACAAAAGCTTGATTTTTATTAGCTGTATTTGTTGCCCATATAATGGAACTGATCTTAAAGTGGAAGTCAGACATGTATATCAGATATCATTTGGTGTAATGAGTGCATTTTCCTAATCTTTCCGACACCAACCTTACAACTCGTCTCCAGGAGCATGCATACTAATTAATTTGTTTTCCATATAGTAATAAGATTAACTGCCTCACATTTACACGGGGTACTGAGTCATGTTCAAATACAACAAGTTCTAATGAGAAAAATTGGACGAGGCAGCAAATTATGTCCCACGTGGCGGTCCAGGTTTATGTGTGTTTGTCTGTCTTTGCTACATGTATTTTTGTCAGGAGCTCACTGTAAACAAGATGATTTCTTTCATGTTGGGTTGGTCTGGGTAAATTTGTTTAATGAACAGCAAAGTCGTTGCAAACATCACACAGATCTGAACGCCTTGCAGCGTAGCTAGGAACCTTTTAAGCTGCTTCAAAAAATAAAATGCATTAACCACAAAAACAATATTGGGGAAAAACTATTAATATATCAAAGCTCTTAGAAATGCAGCCTGGCTCAGCTCTCTCCTGAACAACTGAGTTTGCAGTAAAAAAAAAATACAGATCCTGGGACCCCAGGGCCCAGAGATTGGAATTGAAGTAGGACTGGGGTTTAGTAGAACAGCTTCGCCATTTATATATTTATTTAAAGCCTCTCCCAACTGATTCTGGTGGGTCATTCATAGACCCAGACAACCCTGTCTAGTTAACAGAGTAAGAAACACATGCATGGGAGTGAGCAAAGAGCTTGGTCTCTTTGCCCAAACGTCAGGTCGGTCAGTTCTCCGACTTCCTGTGAATGGGGCTGTCATGGATGTATTCTCTGTGTCTCGCTTCTTTCACCCAACATTGTACTCTATTTCCTGTCTGGAGCGGAGATGACTAGTGTTCACTTTTCATTACTCATTAAACTATACACAGAGGCTTTATGCATTTTTCAGTATCTGTACTATATTTCACAATAAAAGAAGAAAAACTGAGGGAGTCCAAGACAGTTACTGTTCAATTTTGTCCTCAAGAGACAATCGAGAATGGGTGCTCTCTTCTAGTCTTAGGAAAAGTGATCTGGGATTCTGCAAGAATTTTTAGAAAAGGTAAGGATCCTTGGGGAAATTTCTCACTTGGGGACATTGCCTCAGAATTTCCCACCTGCCTTCCCTTTTCCCCACCCCTTAGTGAGCAGTCACTCAGCAGCAGCCCCGCCCTTACTTCCTACATCCCGCTCACACCCTGTGCCTTCCCCTAGCAAGTTCCCGGAGGTGTCTGAGCTTTGGCTTCCTCATATGTAAAATGATGGTGTTGCCTGCAGCATGGGATACGGGGCACAAAAATAAGGTATCAGGACCCAACTTGCCATGCCTCTGATTGGGTCTGAGCCTACACAGGTCGCAAAGTAACAGTGTGGAAAATGGGAGTTATAGGTATTGTGTTTATACCCCAGAAAGAGTGAGGGGAAATCATTTTCCATTAGGAGACCCAGTTCAGCGACACATCAGTATTACCTGCCTGGGCTGCCTCAGGCGTGCTCTGCGGGGAGTCAGGGTTTAATGAAGTAGGATAAACCACATACACAGTAGTTAGCCTCAGCACAGGCGGGATTAACTTTACACTCCATTTGCAAGAGCAAAGCTCCTCTCCACGACTTTGTTATAAAGGGATTTAGAATCACAGAATGATAGAGCTGGAAGAGAGCCCCAAGACATCATCATAATCCTTCCCTGGTATTTTACAGAGGGTCAAACTGAAGTCCAGAGAGCGGAAGGGACATGCCCAAGGTCACCTACTGAATTAGTGGCAGAGCTCAGGTCAGGACCCAGGTGTGCTGATCCCGAGGCCTGTGTCCTCTCCATTTTGTCGTGGATTAGTTTATGGTTGCCTTGTAACAAAGGCGAAGTGATACGATTCTCTTGATGGTCTTGCTCTGCACCCCTTTATACGCACACCCTCTATATTCAGGTTTCGTGGCTGTGTGAGCAGGCCAGGCAATGCTGGCCAGAGGAATCTGTGTTGCATAGGTTGCATTAGAAACCTTGGAGATCTTGGGTACCCAAATCCAAGGGCTAAAATCAGGTAGCCCTCATCATGACACCAGCAGCAGCAGCAGCCGCAGCAGCTATCACAAATATAGCATTTGCTATGTGCCAGGCTCTGTTCTAAGCACTACATTTTAATTCATTGTATCTTCACACCAACCCTACAGGGTTTGTACTAACCTGTACATATAGAAACAGCCACACTTTACAAAGGAGGACACTGAAGCACAGGGGTTAAGTGACATGTTCAAGGTCACACAGACTGTAAATTGCCCTGCTGGGATCAGAAGCATGCACTCGGTCTCCAGAGTCTCGGCTCTCCTGATCTAGTTTCATCTACCTTTCTTCCTAGGTTACCTTTTTTCTGGATGCTACTCCAGTATTCATATAACCCTCCCCTTCTTTTGTGCATTGCCTCTGCTCATGCTCCTTCCTTTTTCCAGAAGGTCCTTTCCTATTTGTACCTGTTAAAGATCTCCAAGGCCCAGTTCAAATGCTCCTCCTCCATGGAGCTTTCTTACCTAGAATTCATCTTACTTAAGATTTACTTATTTATTTTTGGAGAGAGGGGAAGGGAGAGGGAAAGAGGGGGAGAGAAACATTGGTTGCCTCTTGCACACCCCCAACCAGGAACCCGGCCTGCAACCTAGGCATATGCCCTGCCTGGGAATTGAATCAGCAACCTTTCCCTTTGCAAGATGATGCCCAGTCCACTGAGCCACATCAGTCAGGTATGATTCTTAACGTTTTGAGGAAGGTGCTGAATGTTTTCAAGAGAAACAGATGCTCTTCCAGACGTACTTCCTACCCTTCTCCCCTCTGCTTGGTACCCTGGCCATCTTACTTCCTATCTGGTGCCAATGGGAAGCACCAGATAGAAAACAGAAGATGGGAAAACAGAGAAGTCAGAATATTTATTCCTTTGGCGCTGTGAAAAGAACGTAGCTGGTGATGTGGGATTAAAATGATGAAAAATAAAATGCTGCTTAAAACTCCTCTGTGGCTCTCTGGTCCTTCAGAGTAAGGTACACACTCCTCGGCATGACGTTTAAGGCCCTCTGTGATGTAACCCCTGCTCAGCTCCCAGTTGTGTCTCTACCCGCAGACCTCTCTGACACACCACACCAGAGGTTTTGCATTCACTCGACTAAGCCAAGCTTCCTCACATCAGTGTAGCTTTGCATTTGCTCTTCCCTTTGTCCAAATTGTCCTTTCCTCTCTACTCCTTTCCGGAGAAAATTCTGCTCAGTGCCACCTCCCCTAGATGGCCTTCTCCGCATCATACCTTCTCCAACTCTAATAGATCGTGAACTCTAGAGGAGGAACCACTTCTTACTTGTCTTTGGATCCCCACTGTCTAGCACAGGAACTGTCAGACAGAAGGCACAGGGGAACACTTGTTGAATGAATAAATGGCCATATGAAATAATTAATCAATAAATAAATGTATGCATGAAGAAAGAAAGGAAGGAAGAAAAGAGGGAAGGAAGAAGCCAAGAGAAGAGAGGGAATTTATTGTAGACACACAAGTGATGGAAGAGGTATGGAAGGCTTCCTTAGAACAGTGAAGCAACTCAGATGTTACCAATGAGAGGCCAATGTTATTCCTAAACTGGAAGGGTTAAGGGAGAAGGTAGTGTTGCTGGGGTCACCCAGGGGAGGTTGGAACCATGATGGATCTGTCCAGGGTAACTTGGAGGCAAGCATGAAAGAAATGCAGCTACAGTACAGGAACCTGGCACTGTCTTCGCTTCTAGAGAAGGGGAGAAATGCCTTTGCCTCTCCTTTCCCTTACCTTCCAATTTCCTGCCAATGTTTCCCATTGGTCAGACCAATCAAAAGCCAGCTGACATAGGAGCCTGAGACTGAGGGCCTTTGGGGGTCAGCACCCTTTCCTCTGCAATCCAGGACGAGGCAGGGGAAAGACAGGGAATGGATATAAGGGCAATAGGCCAGGGAGCAGCCCGCCACCACGTGTCCTGGAAGAAACCACATACAATGAAGAAGTAGCAGTTCCCTAAAGGAAGTTGGAACTGTTTCTAGAAGGGGGAAAGAATGCTGGAGAGTATTTGCCAACTGTCCAAGTATGAAATGGTTGCTTCATGAAGTAGAGACATGTCCATCACTGAAGGCGTTCAAACAGAGACTGGATGCTCATCAGTCAGGGATCCTATTAAGGAAGGTATCATTGAGTATATGGGAAGATGGATGGGACTGTCCTTGAATCCCTTCTGGTTCTCCTTGTGTATTTTCTACAAGGTTATTATTTTTACACATGTTGCTCCTCCCATAAGCATAGGCTGTTCCACAAGCAAATTTGATTTGGGACATGCTGAGGAATCTGGCACCATCAATGGGCCATTGATTGTGTTTCCGTACTGCACCTGGTCCTTCTTGATACATGTTTGCTCCTGTGCTCGTAGGATGGTTGCCAAAAATAGTCAGAGATATAAAGGTTTACTTTTACTTTTTGGCAGAATCAGTAACCTGGATCATTAAAATTTTGTCTTCCCTTTTTGAAACTCCCAAAAGAAAAGAAGTCACAAGAACAGATCTTGGCATAAAAAGAAAATGAGACAAAGAATGTACCATCATACTAGGGAATGGTTTTCAGACTGACACCTGTACATTAAGAACATGTAAAAATACCAATTTCATGCTCTGACAACTTATTCTGCATCAAGGGTGGGGGAATGCCTTGGGAATGCCAAATGTCGAAGCATTACCTAATGTCCGCTATTCATGTGCTCCTTTGATGAGATATCACTGGGAATTAGAATTCCTTAAAGGAGAGATGTCTTAAAAAGATGGAGGGGAGACCAGAAGCACAAAAAAAATGAAATAAAGGAAGGAAAAAGAGACAAAGGAAGAGAGAAGCTGTCAAATAAGAATAAAAGAATGACAGTACAAAGAAAAGTTTTATACACACACACATAAAACAATACATACAATCCCAAATCTAAGCTACCGTATGTAGGGGTTACTTACCTCTGTTTTGGTTTTCCAGTTAGAATATCCATGTTTGATTTCTTTTCTTTCATATGTAACAGTATTATTTTCTGCCTGAATTTTTATATCATTGACAGAAATCTAAATGTAAAAATTCATCCATAATCTTATTGCTCCAACAAATTAAAGTTGCTTTTTCTGTTCTGTTCTAGTTCTTGTCTAAATGCATAACTTCACACAGCGGCAATCATAATATTATACATAAAAACTCACATGCTTTCTAAAATGTTATCACAGGAAATTCCCCCTATTATCATATGGGTGTCACAATGACCAGTTTCATTATTTCAGAATATTCCAAAGTATATTTATACTCAAATTAACTTACCCATTCTTCTGTTATTGGACTTTTAGGGTTCCTTCCCATTTTTCATAGTTGTAAATAATGCCAAATACACATCACCATTATATTCAGTATCTTCAACAGATCTTTATATGACAGGCCCAGTATAAGACAATACGAATTATCTGGAAGAATTCTCCTTCAGGGCCTAGAGGAGGAGTCAGACAAATGAACACCCAATTACCATTCAGAGCTCTAGCATCCTGCTCCTTAAAGCGTGGATCCTGTGGTTCACTGACCAGCAGCAGTGGCTTCACCTGAGAGCATGTTAGAGGAACACAGAATTCCTGGCCCCATCCTAGACCTACTGAATCAGGATATGAACTTTGATAAGATCCCCAGGTAACTCACATGCTCATTACAAGTTCAAGAAACTGCCAATTCCAATCCTCTCCTGTGTTCCTTTATAGGTCTCTTGATTGATCATTTCTAGTCTTTCTGTCCTTTCCAAACTTTTCTCTACTTTCCCACAGCAACAAACATGCTCAGGTCTCTCTTTTCTTAAAAACACCACTAAACCACCCCTCAAATGTTGGTGTTGCTGCCTTTCTAGTATGGCCCTCAAAAGACTCGCATGTGCTTGTCCATAACCTCAGCTCCCACTTCCTCTCTAATCAGAGCACCTGGCATCTGCTTCTCCCACTTAGTCTGCACTGAAGATGGCCTCTGGGATTCTTGGCTGCTTCATCCTGCGGGTGCTCCAGTTTTCACCTGGAATTGTTATCTGACACCACAGTCAGTCCTGTCTCCCAAAGTCTCTTCTGGAAGTCACCACTCCTTCCCAATTTTCTCCTCCTTCTCTTACCATGTTATCCCAGTATCTGATTCCCCTCCCCTCTTGATCCTTTGCTGCTAGCTCCTTAGCCTGCCTCTTAACCTTGGGGTCCAACTCCCAGGGTTCTGTCCTGGATTTTCTTCTCATTCCACACATTGTCCTTGAATAAGCTTATTTCCATCCAAGGTTTCGATGGTCATCTCTCAGCTGAAGACTCCCAAATATACAACACGTGTATATGCAGAGCTTTCTCTTTGAGCACCTTTCCTGTAGGTTTAACTAACTGCCTATCAGACTTTATCACTGGATGTCCAGAGACACATCAAATTCAGGGAGCCAAAAAGTGGTGCCCTTGAAAAAATCTGTTCTTTGTCTGGTCTCTTTGTCTCAATAAACAGTTTCAGCAGCCACCTAGTGACTCTCCCCCTTCCCCACACTCAACCAGTCACTATGTATTGTTAATTCTGCCCCTCCCACATTTCTCAGGTCCATCCCCATTGCCATGTTCCTGGTTCAGTTCTTGTCACCTCTCCCAAGGATGACTGCAACAATTGCTCAGCAGGTCTCCCTGCCTCTGCAATCACACTCCTTCCTTCATCCTTTGGCAAACTAAAGTGATGCTATGTAATGTGAAAATATGATCTTGTCATATCCCTGCTAAACCTTTCCAAAGATGTCCAAACTTATTCAATCAAAACCTTGGGGAGGTGGAGTAAAAACAGGGCTTTTTGTTTTTGAAATTCTACTCTCCCTTGGTTGCAAATTATTGGCCTGCAAAATAATATTCTTAGCCCTGCAGAATCAGCAGAATCTTGGTTCCCTCTTGCAAAGGCCCTGAGAAGGCACAGTGCCCTCTCAGTGGAAGGGTACTGAAACTAGAGGATTTCTGAAACACGAGCACATTGACTCTGTCTTCCCAGGTAGTAACTAGAAGATTCTACTACTTCCCCTTTGTCTGAGTGCATCTCTCCAGGCCATGGAAACCTCATCTAATGGTGTGCTGTAAATGTTTAATAACTGGCACTCAAGGAGGTGGGAGTGGGGAAGTCCTGATTTAAAACAGCTGCTGATTTCCATGGTATAAATATTCCCACAATGGCTGATTTCAAGTTACCAATGTGATGTCATTCATTGACTACATTGTTGGGAAGAGATGAGCAGTAACATACCGTTATCTAGTATTTTCACCATACAGATACAAAGATATAAATATAGAGAAAAGATAATAGTGTAATAATTAGGAATACATGAAATTTGAGTATTTATTATCATTTAAATATATAATTTATTTCATTATGAGTTTGTATAATTAAATTTTTAACAATGACTGTGTTTAACAATAGGCTTGCAAAATTCCTGAAAACTTGACCATCAGCTCTCATGAGCGAGTATGAGCTGGCTCCATTTCACCATGACGTGTTACCACTTGGCTGGTCTAAGGCAATGCTCTCCTTACTTGCTGGCCTCTTACTTCTAGTCTTGTCACCGCCACTAGAGAGACCAGCTAGAGCACACATTTGACCATGTTTCCCTGCCTAAAGCCTTCCATGTGTCTTGAGTGTCCATGGGATAAAACCAAATTTTCTACCTGGCATGCCCAGCATGCCCAGCATGGTCCTCCCCTCTTCCGGTTTCACCTCAGAGAACACTAACTCCTCTTCTGGAGACTTTTCTTATTCTCTCAGGTATATTTGAACACCAAAGTACTACTCTCTTGTCCCCATGAACTCCAAAATACTTCTATCTTAGAAGCTTATTTCACATTTATTTGCAGATCTATTTCTTTCTATTAGATTATAAACACCCAGGATAGGACTGAGGCAGAGAGGGAGCTCAAGCAGGTATCTATTAAATAAATAAAGGAATCGTTGAGGGCCAAAGAATTTCTAAAGCTGAGGTCCCAAAAGTCTGGTTGCAAAGACAGTGTGGTGAAGACCAGGAGGCCAGATCAGGCCTGTCCTTGCTATTGATGAATCAGAGAAGCTGCCTCTTCCTACAGCTTGAAGATCCTAGTGTGGTAAGGGAATTGAAAGGTTCTGATGCTCTCAAAAGACAGTGTTCCTAATTCTGACATGTCCTACTATAATGATGAACTTCACGACATTATACTGAATGAGAACATTATCCTAAGCCAGTCATGAAAAGATAAATACTATCTGTCCCTTATATTAGGTACCTAGAGTATCAAATTCATAGAGAAAGAAATAGAATGGTGGTTGCCAGGGGTTGAGAGGAGGGCAAACTGGGAAATTATTGTTGAATGGGTACAGAGTTTTAGTTTGGGAAGACAAAAATGTTCTGAAAATGGTTGGTGATAATGGCCTCACAACCGCGTGAATGTATTGTATTGAATGTCACTGAACTACATACTTAGAAATGGTTAAAATGGTTCATTTTTATGTTATGTATATTTTCCCACAATTTTTCAATAAAAAAGAGAGTCAGCCCTGAGTGGTGTGGTGCAGTTGGTTGGCCGTCATCCCACAAAGCACAAGGTCACTGGTTCAATTCCCAGTCAGGGCACATGCTTGGGTTGCAGGCTGTCCCGGTCAGGGGATGCATGTGAGAGACAAACTATTGATGTTTTCCTTTCACATTGTTGTTTCTCTCTCTCTTTTTCTCCCTCCTTTCCCCTCTGTCTGAAAATAAGTAAATAAAATCTTAAAAAAAAGAAAGAAAGGAGAGCCAGTTCCTAGATCTGACGAGGGTCAGAGTAAGCGATGGGATGAAAAAAGTACAGTGATGAATCTGGTCTCAGGGCTGATCTCTCTCCCTTTCTTCCTTCCTGTCTCCAACACTGGCTCTGGGCCAGGTCTTGTTTTGGGGACTAATGTGTGTGAGTGTGGCGGAGTGAGGGGGGCACTCAGAGGTGAATAAAATAGAATGCCTGCCCTGGAGGAGTCCCTTCTGCAGATAAGTGGGGACAGGAATGTATGGGGGGCCAAGTGTATAGGTGGGATGATGAGGAAGACCATACAGCATGACCCTAAATCTTCCCACTCCCCTCCTTCCCTTCTGACCCCAATGACATTCGTCTATATGAGTCTCCCTGAGAGGAAACCCCACATTCTTCCTGGAACCAAGGTTAGATAAGAAGATTTGATAGCATTAGGAAAAACATCTGGCTTTAATTATGGAGCTTTAAAGAGGGCCTTTATATTTGACACTCGGAATTAAGGCTAGTGATTCCTCCAGATGTTTTCAAAAATAAACCAAAGTATCTCACGGTCAATGGGACAGTAATTGGAAACAAGTCCAGACAGACATTTAGCATAAGGAGTCTGAGGAAACCATTTAAACAAGCCCACACTACTACTTGCAAATTATCTATTAGCACTGGATGCATATGATAATGAATCTTAGAATTTGGGAGTTTAAAGGGACCTGCCTTTGCAATTATTAAGTCTAGATTCTCATTTTATAATTGAGGAAATTGAAGTACACAGAGGTAAAGTGGCTTGGAAGTTCACACAGTAAAATTATGTCACAGCTAGGACTATAAACCTGGGCTCCAACTTCCAGTTCAGGGTTATTTTCTGCTCACTTATTGCTTTCCTTGAATGAGATGTTATAAAGTTTCTTTTATATGTGAGACTTTCTCTTCTAGGACTGCAATTAATTAGTGAGCTAGATTTGAGTCCTTTAAAATTATGAATATATATTGTTATGGACTGAATGGTGCCTCTCTTCCAATGAGACCTTATCTAGACATAGGGTTATTGCAGATATAATTAGTTAAGATATGGTCATACTGACCCTAGCCAGGTAACTCAGTTGGTTGGAGCATTGTCTTAATGTACCAAGGTGGGTTCAATCCCCAGTCAGGGCACATACAAAAATCAACCAATGAATGTATGTAGGGGTGGAACAGCAGGTCAATGTCTCTCTACCTTCCTCTCTCTCTGAAATCAATAAATAAAATTTAAAAAAGATGTGGTCATACCGGAGTAGGGTGGGCCTCTACTCCAATGTAATACAACTGGTGGCCTTATAAGAGGAGAAGAGAGACTCATGGGGAGAATATGGCCATGTGGTGACAGAGGCTGAGAATGAAGTGTTATGTCTACTGGCTGTGGAACGCCGAGGATTGCTAAGAGCCTCAGAATCCAGGAAGAGGTACTGAGGGATTCTGTCCTAGAGCTGTCAGAAAGAGCATGGCCTTGCTGAATCTTGACCTCACACGTTTAGCCTCCAGAACTGTGAGAAGATAAATTTCTGTTGTTTTAAGCCATCAGTTTTTGGTAATTTGTTGCAGCAGCTGCTGGAAACTAATACATCTATGTTGCCAACACATGTTTCCCTGGATCAGGAGAGCTACTGTAGAATCCATTAAGGTCTTTTTGATAGAGGCAGTTATAGGCCAAGAACTGGGCTAGGCACAACTCCTTGGAAGCCCCAAAATTCAAGCATCGAGCATGTCATAGTCAGATGCTAACCCAGGATATTGACAATAGATGATGAACGGAATCAGAAGTAGAGGCAAAAATAATATTTTTGTTCTTACTTAAAGAAACTGCAGTCAGAAATCTTAAATTCAATAATTCGGATTGGGATCCAGAGTCCCGTGGTTTGGGTGTGTCTTATCTCTCATGTGTGTCTCTCTGGCATAAACAGCAGCAAGCTCTCTTCCTTGCTCTCACCTAACTCCTCCTATCCCTATACCCAGTCAAGGACTTTCATATACTCAAAAGCCAGAAAGGACTGCAAAGTGATTGTTGGACTGTTGCAGGCTGATTTCAGTCCAGAGAGATGTACCCATTTAACACGTTGTAGATCCATGAATTAGAGTTGCAGCAGGAAAGAGATGGTGCATTCTAAATAAGTAATGGAGGAAAGTTCAATAAAGGGACTATTTATAACGGGGGAGGCCGGGCTTAGGGAGACCAAGAAGGATGGCTTCACTGTACTCTAGAGTCAGTAAGTACAGGGAACATCACCACCCCTACTCCTAAAGGGGTAAGGAAGGGAGGAAGTGGCTGTGTGGAGAAGAAAGACTCTGGACAGAATCTGCGGTCTTTGGAAGAGGAAAGCAGCCAACTCGCAGAGACTCGGCCAGCAGAGTAGGAAGCTGACTTCACTTCCCCTCTGCCTCCTAAACCCTGCACCTGCCTCTGACTGTTCAAACCCAAACAAAGTCCAGAAAACAAGGAAGCCATTAAGGCAGTCTATGGACATCAGCCCTCCCAGGTGTTAGAGTGAGGTAGAGAAGACTAAGTCCGGAGAAGTAGAGAAGACACACAATCTAGGACTCAAATCCAAGATTTCTGATACCTTCGCATGCATTGTAAGGCTCCAGAGAACACAAATAGTAATAATGGTGATTTTGTACTCCATATAAAGACTTAAAATGTCAATGTAATGTAAAAATACATAGTGATTTTTCAAAGTTACAATATTTCAAAGTCACAACAGAAATACACATTTGTAACAAGATATAACAATTCAAAGAGTGTATTAGGTGAGAAAATGGAAGTCCAACTTGTCACTATCCTTTCTCTCCCCTTCAACCTACTTTGTAAGTGAAGTACCTTTCCAGATACTTTCTGTCACAACAGCATATGTATATATGAGACCCAGGAGTCAGGAGGGTCGATTCCTTCTGTGAATCGTAAGAGAGAATCTACTCTATGTCTACCACCCAGTTTCTGGTGGTTTGTTGGCCACGACTGGGGGAGAAGCATCACTCCAACACATGCTTTTGTCTTCAAAAATGTTTTCCCTGTGTGCATGTCTCTGTGTCCAAATTTTCCCTTTTTTAAGGACACTAGTCATATTGGATGAGGTGTCCTTAAGAACTTCATCTTACCAAGTACTTCTTCAACAACGCTGTTTCCAAATAAAGTCACATTCTGAGGCACTCAGGTGTTTTTAGTTCTCTGTCTATAACTTTCTGCTCAAACCCTTGTCTCTTTTTCTGTGGTCGAACTCAGTTTTCTAATTGACTGTAAGAACTCTTTATATATTATGGGTGATACCTTTTGGGGTATATGAGGGAAATAATCTCTCCCCCTCTGTGATTTGTCTTTTAATTTTGCTTATGGTATCTTTCTCCTTAAAGTGCTGTCTTAAATGTCTTCGAATTTATTTATAATTTGACTTACTAGTAATTTTTGAATGATATGAGGTAGGTTCTAACTGCTGGTTTGCATTTCTTTCAGCACCATTTATTAGATATTTCATCTCTTTCCTCTTAGTTTGAAATGCTATTTTTATCTTGCACCAAAATGCCCGAGCCTGTCGTTTCTGGCTTTTTGATGTTTATTCCCATGCAGCGCCATGTGACACCCCTTTTAGTCCTAGTAGGCTGTAGTTACCCTGCTGGTCAACTGGTGGCCTGCCACTACTTTCTTATTTTCATAGATAACATGCCATTTCTTTCTGCCACTCAGCACAGCTCCTAGCAATTCCTGCGCATCACTTTCCTGGTCTCATTTCAATCGATTCTATGCTGTTCTAATCTGGTCAAGGTATGCCCAGATGGTGTTTGAAGATAGGAAACGGGAGCCTTTGATGATGCTGCCTAAACAGAACCAGAATTTGTGTCTTCTAAGTAGGCTGGAGCTTTCTTTGGGCAATGTTCAGTCAGATGGGTAGACTTCCTCTCTTGCCAAGAAATCAAGGCAGACAATTAAGGCTCTTACTGCTCCTACACAGCCAAGCACAGACACAGGAGAGAGAGTAGAAAGTAAGTTCTGACAGCAACAGCACAGCAGAGCAAAAAAAGCCATTCTTGAGAAACACTGAACATTCTCAAGAAAATGTTCAGTAGTTCAGGACTTTAATGGGTCTGTCCAGTAGCAAAGCAAGAACAGGGATTGCTAGGGCCATGCAAAAATAGTTGTTGAAGACTGTACAGGAAGTGTGAAGTTTTGGTACGGCAGGTAGGAAGACAGAATCTTCTGCAGTTACTACTTCCGTTACAAGAAACACACCACACAAATGCAGACTGGTGTTGGTTATAGAAGAATATCAGATCCAGAACAGAGGCGGAAGAAGACAATATTGACTCCATCAGAACAGAGACAGAACTTTGAAGCCCCACTTTGCTAGTGGTTGCACCAATTTAGTAAAAAACAATGGATATTAATGACTGAAACAAGAAGCATAGCATCTATAATTTATTGTGTATAATTGTACTTAAGTTAATGTTGTAAACTGTATACAAAATTCAGTTGGTAGGCTGATCTTGATTATTCTCAATTTTTGTTTTTGGTCTACAGTCCTCAGAAAATAATTCATGCAAATGTCGTGACAAAGACATGTCTGGACTGAAAATGGCATTGCTCTGGAGTCTGAGACAGGCAGGTGAAGGAAGTTTCCCCCTTTATAGAATGAAGCCTGAGTAAGTTCTGTCCCTGGTTAAGCATGTGTGTCCCTTCATGTGTTAAAAATCTGTGGGATCCAGGGTTCATGGACATTTAAAATGAAGACATGCCTTTTGGAGGGCACATATTATGCCAACACATTACTGATGACATGTGTCGAGATTTCCAGTATGGAATCTAATGATTCTTAAATACATTAGACTCTCAATAGTTTTGCTAGTCAATATTCATTATATAGTCACTTAGATGTAAGCTTTGGGGAATACAATTCCAACTAGGAATGATAACAAATGAGAACAGAGTACTCAGAATACTAACTCCTTATCCCTTGGATTTTATTGTAATGAGAATATTATACAGTTTAATTTATAGTACATATATTCTAAATTTCATAATTTTCTAAGAAAAAGCTATCTCTAAGAAAAATGAAAAGCCATCTATATGAATGTCCAAATTTTCAAGAATGAGTTCATAGCCCGGATGAAAATTGCATGCTCTCTTCATCACCTTGCAATTTGAAGAACCACAACATCATGAATAATAAAAAAGGATGTTAAACTTTTCAAGAAATCCAGATGGGTACCAATGTCATTGAGAATTCCTGAGAATCACCTTGATTGCTGCTTCGGACTAGGAGCCCGAAATGAACAGCACTTACAGTTGCAATGTATGGGCTTTAAGTGACAACCCTTTCTATAATTACATTTTTTTGAATCTTTATGGGTGCTTTATTTAGATGCCAGTGATCTGAGAAGATGGAGGGTTATGTACCCTCAAAAACCATCTTAATATCTCATCTCAAGCCAGCATTTCTATAAGGAGAAGAAAGGGTAGGTAAAGGGTTTGGAAGAAAGGTTAGTTCTATAATTACATTTTTTAATTGTGCAGATATTAAGTCCATCTTGCCTTCTTGGTCTTCCTCTTCTCCTTCTGGTACCCCTAAGATTTGGATGTTGAAATGTTTAAAGACATCCTGGAGGTTCCTAAGCCTCTCCTTATTTTTTTTGAATTTTTATTTCTTCATTGTGTTCTGGTTGAATGTTTCTTTTCTCCTTCTGGTCCACACCATTGATTTGAGTCCTGGTTTCCTTCCCATCACTGTCGGTTCCCGGTACATTTTCCTTTATTTCACTTAGCATAGCCTTCATTTGTTCATCTAATTTGTGACCAAATTCAACCAAGTCTGTGAGCATCCTGATTACCAGTGTTTTGAACTGTGCATCTGATAGGTAGGCTATCTCTTTGTTGCTTAGTTGTATTTTTTCTGGCACTTTGATCTGTTCTTTCATTTGGGCCATTTTTGTTGTCTTGGCGCACCTGTTATGTAGTAAGGGGCGGAGCCTTAGGTGTTCACCAGGGCGGGGCGGCCACGTTGCTGTGTAGTGATGCTGTTTGTGGGGGAGGGTTCGAGAGGGAACAATGGCGCTTGCTCCGCTCTCTGCTGGTTTTCAGTCACTTCCCCTGCTACCCACAGTCCAATTGGGCCCCTCTGCTGCTGATTCCCAGTGGGAGGGCTTGTGTAAGCTCTAGGACCCTATGGGTCTCTCCAACGAGCTCTCCTGTGAGTCCGGGAGTTTCTCCCGCTGCCACCGCCTCAACCCCCACAGGTGTTTTCAATCAGAGGCTTTGAGGCTTTATTTCCCCTCGATGGAACTCCGGGTTTCAGGGTCTGTCTCGCTCCCCAGTTGTTCCTCCTCGTTTCTCCGCACGAGGGTGTGGGACGCCCGGTCCACCAGCAGCCACCTCGCCAGGTCCACTGGCCACACCTTGCCCGCCCTGATCCGCTGGCCGCTGCCCTGCTGCGAGTCCTCTCCCATGAGTCCTCTCCGCCCTGGCTGCCCGTCTCTGCCCCTCCTACTGGTCTCGGTGAGTGTTTCCTCTATAACTCCTTGGTTGTCGGACTTCCATACAGTTCAATTTTCTGTCAGTTCTGGTTGTTTTTTGTTTTAATATTTGTTGTTGTCCTTCTTTTGGTTGTGCGAAGAGGCACAGTGTGTCTACCTACGCCTCCATCTTGGCCAGAAGTGAAGAGCTATCAAGAGCATGGGTTTTGGATTCAAACAATATTTGGGTTTGAATCTGTGTGATTTAGAGCAAGTCATATGACCTTGTCAAGTTGCAATTTCCGTACTAGTGGAATGGGTTAACACCTCCCTTACAGAGTCATTTTGAGGACGGGAAAGAGATGATATATCTCAAGTAGCTAGCAAGGGCCTGTTACATAGTGGCCCTTCAGTGAATGAATAGTAATTGAGAAGCAACTGTTAAGAGGTCAAAATGATTAATTAGTTCTGAGGTTCTAGGTACTACTAATAAATTGGAACAAAAGAAAGGAGGTAGCTCCTCTGTCTATAATGGAAGGATAATATGTGCCTCTTGCCTAGACCCTGCTACAGCACACACCCCTTCTTGTCTGCCCTCTGCAGCAAGGCAAGCCCCCTACGTCCTGGCTTTCACCCCAATTCAGCTCCTCACTGTTGATGTGGTACCGCCACTGCCCTGGGGAAAGCAGGTCCTTCCTTCCTCAAATAAATGGGCTCTTTAGAACATACTCTGTAAAGAGGATTCAAGATAGTTGAGCATGCTGCCACCCACGATCTCAGCCAGTGCAGACCAGAGGCGGCATGAGGTGGAAAGAGAAATACGTGTGTGTGGCAACTTCAAAGGGACTCAAGAGACCTGGATTGCAGACATAGTTCTGCCTCTGCTCGGTGACTTGTGGCACATCTTCCCTTCCGGGCTCGTTTCCCATCATAGCAATAGGAAACTGGATCTTATGATTTCTAAAAGCCATCTAAATGAGAATTCACCATGTAAAGACAGGGTGTGTGTGTATACACACACTATTCTCCTGGAAATCTCTTTATCCTTGGGACTCTTACAGCTCTTTATCCCCACCTTAATGTTATGGAGCATTCCAATTTTGGGGGGTTATGGCATGGTTTCCACATTGAACTCACTTCTGGTTCTTGGTTTCCTAGAGCCTACGTGGAGTTACACTGTTTTCATTCCTTTAATACCTTTATTGAGTGCTCACTGTCTGCCAAGAACTGTTAGCTGGGGAAGATACAAAGATAAAGTGACAGTTTCTGCCATCAGGGAGTCCACAATCCAGCTGGGAGACAACTGTAAGATAAACACAATATAACTGCCTTAATGGAGGTTGTCCAAAGTGTAGGCGAGACTAGGGGAAGGGCTGCCTGTTTTGTTGGAAGGCTTCCCGGAAGACCCAGGGCTTACGCAAAGTAGGATGAATAGGATTATGCTAGATGGCCAGGGAGAAGGACTTCACAGGCTGTGGGAATGCCCTCTGCAAAGGTACAGATGTGGGAGATGAGGACAGTGTGTTCTGGCAACTGCCTATGATTTAGCATGGTGGTGAATAAGGAGGCAGATTCAGCTTGTGCATCGACCTTTATGCCATCCGAAGTACTCTAGGTTTTATGAAATTACCTCAAGGGTTAGGGTTAGGATTAGGCTAAAGCATTCTGAACATGGGAATGTGGTAAACCTAGGTGGAATACATGAGTTAAGTGGGAGGATTGGGTATAATAATTTTGAGCATTTTCTAACCTGTGGCCTTGGGCAACTTAACTTCTCTGAATCTACTTCCTTTTCTTGAGAAACAGAACTTAAAAAAATCAATCTGGCACTTGACAAAAGCTCAATAAATTATTTTATTAAGATAACATTTGTTCTACACAATACATATTACCTAAACAATCAGTAATCTGTGACCCATTTCTTAGTTCCCTCCTCTGCAAAATATGTTTTTCAATTTTACGTCTTCATTGTACCGTCCTTCCTAGCACTTACCATAATATTTATTAAAATTTCTAATTATTTTCCTGACCCAACTCTTAGACTTGTAACCAAACTACCTGTATTTTGTGTTCCCAGCTAGACTCTTACGTCTATGAGATCAGAGGCTTTAAAATAATTTACCCCTATATCCGCAGTTGCTAGCACTGCCTGCCTCTTAACAGATGTTCAATAAATGACCAAAAGAACCAATGTCGAACTTGTCTTTAAGGACTGTTGGCGAGGGCCAAAGAATTTATAAAGTGCTTCATTATTTATAAAGGTGTACAGATTGGTTTATTATTACTAAATATTAAAATAAGTGTGAGAAAAGGAACCGAAGCTAGTCTCTCGACACAATCTTCTAGTCTCTGGAAGCTTCCAAAGCACCACTATTCACTTCATTCATTAGTAAGAATACAACTCTTTAAGGTTCACTGAGAGTTAAACCTGTGGCCTTGTAAGAAAAACAGGCGGAAGTACCCCAGTGTGAACTAAGTTCAACTTCAAACTACAGGTGGAAGGTACCTGCCTAAGGTCACCTAGCGCACAGAAGTTACATGCAAGGCGCCCTACATGAGGATTCTCCCTCGCCGGAGATCTCTGGGTCAGCCGTGTAAGCTTCCCGCAGCTTGGGCCCGTAACCATAACCGGTCTCAGTGGATCCCTTGCCACGTGGTATAGGGAGGGTGGCCCAAGGGATGGAAAGGAGGAGGTGGAGCCCGTTCTGAAACCCGCCCAGGGGCATCATGGGAGACGTAGTTTTTTTCGCGCGCACGTAAGGGTGCAAGGTCCCGTCGGATTTTGCCAGGTAAGTAGCTTCTCTTTCGCGCAAGTCATCCAAACATAGTGTCCTCTGTTATAGATGCAGCCTACGTGTCTCTGAAAGAAGCAGTGAAGGAAAAAGGAGAAAAGCAAGGAAAGCAAACCAAAAGATTATTAGCGGGGAAGGAAAGGGTTAATAGATTATACGCCTGCGTACAGAGAGCCCGCAGGGTGGGCGGGGACGGAAGACGACTCCCGGGAGCTGTGTTTTCCCCGGAAGTGCCTTCCCTCCTCCCGGGTCCGCACGGACACGGTTTCCTTACCTCATTTGTTCTCGCCCCTCCCCGTCCCTCTACGCGTTTTGGTTCCTGGTTGGTGCTTCCTGGTCGCAGCCGCGGCAGTGAGTATGTGTGTGACGGACCCCGAGCCGCCCGTGATCGGGGGACCCCTGCCCGCCCTGCGCCTCGCCCGCCGGGCTGTGGAACTAGCGTGTGTTCTCTCGTCGGCCTCCACTTTCCCCGTCGGTACCCCACTCGTGGCCGGCGCGCGGTTCGTGGCCCTTCAGTGCGGCTCTGCCCCACGCGGCTCAGCTGATCAGCTGGGGTGTCCGCCTTTCCCTGCCGGGCCACAGCCTGAGATCGTTGTTTGAAAAGGGCTGGACGCCTGTGACCTCGGTGGGGGTGGCCTTTTTGCTTGTTTTACCTCCACTACCCCCAAGATTCCCCTGTCTTTGGGGGAAGCCGGTCAGTTTAACGCGGAGGTTCCGCCGCACCTTGATGGGGCCTGGCCTGTGAGGACCTTACAGTTCTGGGTCAATTTCAGCCTCTGTTGTCATAAGCAGTAGCTGCAGGGCCAGAAAAATTTCGGGAGATGTGTTCCTTCCCTCTTGTAAAACGGGGAGATGTGGACTGTGTTAGCTAAGATTCCCTTTATCCCTCACATCTTGTGAGCCTGCAGTGAACTTCAGCTTTACGGAAGAGCTGCTGGTGCAGTTGGAAAACTGGCGGCTGGGAGTCAGCATGCATGAAGTGTAGCCGCGTCTCTACCGCAGATTAGCTGGTGACTCTAGAAATCCACCCTTGGGCTGAATTTACGCTTATTTCAGGTTGCAGGGTTGAGTTAGATCTTTTAGGCTCAAAGAACAAATAAGTTTCTCAGACCCTGTTTCTCTGTGTTTGAAAGGAGAGCGTTCAGTTTAGTGACTCACGACGTCCCTTCCAAAACTCGACTTTGTGTTTTGAATACTTAGGCCATCACATCCAAAGACTTTTAAGTGGGCTGGCTGTGTGTATATTTCCGACAGCATTATACTTTGGGCACATTCAGTATTGCTGTTTTCTAGAGAGTCTTGAGGGTCGCGAATGAGAAACTGAGGAAGAAGTGGAAGTGAGGATTGTTAAGGTAGTTTACAAGGATAAGATACTGCATAGCAAAAGGGAAAAGAGATGAGAGAAAGGTGAAGGAAGAGCTTTGAGATAGGATTAGTTATACCAGAAGAGGACTTGATGTATCCCAAGAACAGCTGGACTTGTCTGAATAAATTTAGCATAATTTTCACCAACCAACATCTTGTATTCTCCCTCTTTTTGTGACTCCTTCCACGCATTTGGATTCTCTGCTGCAGCCTGATTTGTTTCAAGTGACATTTGAAGAATAGACAGACATTTTGACACTAGAGTCAACTTAGTCGTTTTTAAAATCTGTCACTGTCAGGATTGCTCACTGAAAGTAAGTCAGACTTGGAAGTTGAAAATGAACTCTATTAGTCACTTTCCAATGAGAACCGGGTTTAAAAATCAAGCTGCAAATTTAAATCTCGTTGAGATAGGTACCTCTGCTGTCAAGAAGAAATATGTAGGCTAAAAGTTCTTTCAAAGGAAATAAGAGCAGAATGATCAGTTGGTAGATTGTTAGAACAGAACTATTGGTTCTAAAATTGTATAGTAAAATTCCGAAGCTTAAATAAATCTTCAGGTGTCTAGTTTAAAAATTCAGTGAATGAACACTGCTCCCACTTTTGTTATTTTTTGTTTTTGCTCCTACTCTGGAATGTTGAGAGAGCTTTTGCAGTTATTTTCTCTGCCTGTTTTATATTTGTTAAGCTTTTTTCATTGTTTAGGTAAGTTTCATTCCCAAACTAATGTTTTGGTTTCTTAAAATAACCTAAATCTTTTTTGGCCGTGGAATTGCTATGCTCTTTGAGTACCAGCTTGGGAGGTTCCTGGGTGGCAAACTGACAAACTCAGATGTATGATTTGTCTTCCATTTAAAATGCTTCTTTCATGGTTTTTATACTCCACTGGGAAGTAAAGTGGATATTCATGAAGTAAATTTAGGTGTTAGAACCAATTCAAATATGGCTTTGAAGGAAGTTTTTTTTTTTTAAATCCCTACTTGAAATGATTAAAAAAAATCTTAGTGAACACTCTGCTGAGTCGGAAATGTGAATTGGTCCTGGTCATGTTCTTAACTAGCTACAAAACCTTGGGCAGGGCTCTGGATCTCCTTGGACCTGTTTCCTTGTATGTAAATCGAGGATCTTGTGTGAGATAATCTGAAAGGACTCTAACCAGATTTAAGATTTTGTGATTCTTACGGGGGGGCCTTGTGTTATCTAGTTAAGTATGCTTGACATCAAAAAGCTGAGAAAGCCTTCTGAATCAAGACACATTTCATATTCATCTTCTGAGTATACACTTTCTTAAAAAAAGTAAATGTATTTGAATTTAATTAAAGTAGTAACATGAACCAAAAGAGCATCAGGCAAACCTTAACCGCGGCATCCATAAACTGCATGAATAGAAGAGCAAGTTACGCTGAGCACAGTTTTCAAGTACAGAAGACACAAAATCCTCTTAAAGGCCATAGGGGCTAAATTGTTAAATTCGTTTTTCTACATTCCAGGGAAAGAGATAAACCCTTAGACCCAAGGAAGTCAGTTTTTATTATATTTATGTAGTTTATTTTTGGCATACATTCACAGGTATGCCTGTGGCTCTATTCTTAATCCCTTTCTTTTGGGATGATTCCAAGAGTAGTACGCATTTGCAACTCTGTAATTTAGCTCTTTAATTTTTTCTGTGCTGCGCCGGAATTATGCTTTATCTTAAGTCCACACTGGATCCTCAGGATGGATCCAGTGAGGATTTTGAAGGAAGCATAATTCCTTTGACTTCTTTTAGAATTAATTTACCTATTAAATAAAAAGGAAAGGATTCATCTTTTATTTGAATTGCTCTAAGCTAACATTTCAATATAAACTGATAAATGTTATGAGCATCATTATTCAGACAGCCACATTCAACTAGTGTGACAGCAGGATAGCAACCTGAGGGACAGTGCAAGGAGGAGATGGGTGAAAATGGACCTTCTGGGAAAGAAAGGAATTAAAAGTTTGCCCCCCCCCATATTTATTGACATATAATTGACAACACTGTATAAGTTTAAGGTGTACAATGTGATTTGATAGACGTATGATCACCACACTGAGACTAGTTAATAACGTCTGTCACCTCACAGACTTCCTTTTATTTTTTCTAGTAACATTTAAGATCTACTGTCTTAGCAGATTTCAAGTATACAGTACAGTATTGTTAATTCATAATCTAGTCATCTTTTTCTTAAAGTCTAGCTTTATTGAGGTATAATTGACATACAACCTTGTGTAAGTTTAGGATACACCACAAAAGTTGCTTTCTTTGTTTCTGTAAGAAATTTCCATTAATTCCAATAATACCATTATTGGCTCTTATTTATTTGATTCTTGGGGCCAGCTCGTTTTGCCACCAAAGCTACCATCAGAAGTCCCTGACATTTTGGGCAGAGTCAGTAAACTGAGAAAATGGCTAGTCTTTCTACATTATATCTGTACAGCTAAAAGGGGAGTAGAAAGAATGAATTGTTACTGTCACGGTCCTGTAGGCTGTCCCTGATTTTTGAACAAACATGAGTTATTTTTGCAGAGCTCTCATTTTGATCAATATTCCATTGGTACCTAATTGATACATCTGCTGTGTAGATTTTTGGTTGATGATATGAGAATAGTTGGAATAGGTGGAATAATTGGAGATGACCTCAAAATCTATCCCATCATACTTTCCATATTTTAGGCACATACTAGATTTATCGGGGCCGAAGAACAAATGCCTGATGATTCATTCGTTTATTTACTAATTCAACAGACCTTTATAGAGGTCCTGCTAAATAGCAGTTACTCTGCTGGGTTTGGGGGATCCATTGTTTAACCAAATGCATGTAGTTCCTGGCCTTCTGGGATATGTGATCTGTGCTTGTGGGAGATTTACTTTAAATTAGTAATTAGAAATATGGTGAGTGTTTTGAAAGTGCTATGAAAGCCTGTGGCAGGGGACACTTTATTTAGTCTGGTGGGTCAAGGAAAGCTTCCCTGAGAAAGTGATGTTTAAGCTGAGTTGAAGGATGACAGGATTTGATATGCACAGCTGAAAAGTAAGAGGGGAGACCCCCCAAAATTCTGGGACTTGGAATTAGCTTCAGGAGGGCGGGCCCCTTGTAGTACAGACTTCCTCTGCTGGGTGAGTGTTCAGTGTACCAGCTGGCAATGTTGTGAGAGGCTGCGTTTGGCTTCAGTGAATTTTTTTTATTTATGACTTTTCAGCGTCTTTGCCCATTTCATGATGGGTGATTTACGAGTACACCTGCCCACACCACGCTGAGTGTTCAGCAGTTTTTAACTCAAAAAACGGCATGATTCCTGTGCCCTACCTTCCCTATTCACCAGATTGCACCCTGAGTGACCTTTTTTTGTTTCCCTGGATGAAAAAAGTCCTCGGGGGGAAACATTTTGCCATGTGGAAGAGGTGAAACGAAAAACGGCAGTAGCACTAAAAGGCATCAAAATCAATGAGTTCAAAAACTGTTTTGAGCAATGGAAAAAAATGTCTTGATACTAAGCGTGTTGCATCACATGGAGTGTACTTTGAAGGTGACTGAAGTTTAAACATGTAAGAATAAGTACACAACTTTTTACAAATAAATTCCCTTTTTTGGGGCATTCTCCTCTTGTAAAGTTCTCCCAAAGCTAAGAGTTTTGCCTCAATTTTAGGTCCTGAATAAGTTTATATCTTATAATATCTTTATAGCTGGCACAGAAGTAAACCAGGTTTATCACACATTTTTATTTACTTATTTATTTTTGATGAAGGATTAGAAAACCATGATATTAATTTTTTTAGTTGAGAATAAAAGTGTACACAAAAACAGTAAATATAATTACCACCCATTGAAGATTAGTCATAGTTGAAGTAATATTCCTGTATGAGAATGTATACCTGGAAAGGTAAGATCCAGAACTAAAGAGAAGATGAAGAATGGATGGAATAGTGAGAAGTAGCGAAAATATATTTGTGATTATTAACATTTTGTTGGAAAAGTATTCAGTGTCTGAGGCAGTGGATTCCAACCTGTTTTTCCTTTCCAACATATCTGCAAAATATGACATTTCCTTTAAAAAGTTTAACTCATTTGTTGGTAGTAATTTTCATTTGGGAGCGGTGGGCATTATTAGAATAGATCATAATTAGATTTAGAAATCCTTGGAAAAAAGGTGCTATAAGAGAAAAAGTTATATTAATTTGTCATTGAGAAAAATGATGGCCTTTGTATAAAAGTTCACTCTAAACAGGCATGGTCTGAGCTTTTAAAATCCATTCTTTGTGTGACTTTCCCTTTCACAGTTACCAGCCTTCCATGATGTTTGGTGGCTATGAGACTATAGAGGCATACGAAGATGACCTTTATCGTGAAGAGTCATCTAGTGAACTCAGTGTTGACAGTGAAGTGGAATTTCAGCTCTACAGCCAAGTTCATTATGCCCAAGATCTTAATAATGTCATCAGGGAGGAAGAACGTGAAGAAAAGAACTCTAGGGATTCTGAATCATCTAGTAGTAAGCCAAATCAGAAGAACTTAATTATCCTTTCAGATAGTGAGGTCATCCAGCTATCTGATGGGTCAGAGGTCATCACTTTGTCTGATGAAGATAGTATTTACAGATGTAGAAGAAAGAATTTTAGAGTCCAAGCAAAAGAAAAGACCCGAGGTTCTCCTGCTCTTCATTCTAATGAGTTGGATGATAAGAAATACAAGAGGGATATTGAGAAACCTAAACCTGAAGAGAGATCGGGTACAATCCGAGAGGTTATGATTATAGAAGTCAGTTCAAGTGAAGAAGAAGAGAGCACCATTTCAGAAAGTGACAACGTGGAAAGCTGGATGCTGCTGGGCTGTGGAGTTGATGATAAAGATGATGATATCCTTCTCAATCTTGTGGGATGTGATAACTCTGTTAATGAAGGTTAGTATCGCGGGCCATTTTGAAAAGTAGTATCATCTTTAGAAGACTGCTTTTCTAGACAAAAGGGGTCTGCTCCATTTAATTCCTCACTTTTTGGTCTTATTTTTTTGCCTTGTTTCTCATGAGACTCTCTTACTAATGGCTTCTCTAATGGTGGTCTGTCCGAACATCAGAAAGAGTATATCAGAATATCAAAGACACTCTGCTTCTGCTGTAAGCAGTTTCGTAGCTGCTTCTTCCTGTTTGGCTAGAGCCAGTTCTGGACCTGAAATATTAGTTCCCCCCCAACTCTCTGCTTGGTACCACAGGTGAGTACTTCGTCCACTTCTGACATTGGTCCTGTGCCCTTATTCCGCCATCTCTGTTGGGACTGTTTCTTCCTAAGTGATTTGCTTACGCAGGAGGTAGCCAGGTATCAAGTGTAGGGAATGACTGGTACACAGAGGAAATGGAATTAATATTAAGATTTTAGGAACTCTACAGTCAGTAAGATAGGAAACTGAAAAGCCGTTAAGTCTACAGCCGACTGTAGGAGAGAATGCGAATTCTGAGAGCCACATCATTGAGGACTGAAATTTTGGTGTTAGTTTTGTCTCCTCTGTCACGTGTAGTCATCTAGTACTGATGCTTGAAGTCCCTTTCATTTCCCACATTTTATGCCTAATGCCTAGACTCTTGCAGTAGTTTCCTAAATGATTTTTTTGAACTCTATCTTCCCTGCACACTATTGTTAAACCGGCGGTGCTGAGGTTCCCTTTTATTCATGGTACTTGCTATTGCTCAAAACCTTTCCTGGTACTCACCCGTCCTCAGATGAAATGATGATACTGAATGTAGAGCATGCTTTGGAGCTCCAGAGACTGACAAAGCTCGTAAAAAAAGGAGCCAGATAGGAGATATTTTAGGTTTCCAGGCCCCAGGATCTCCTAACTACTTAACTTTGCCCTTCTTGTGGGCCTAATACCTAATAAATGGGGTAGTTATTTCAACAAAGTCTTATTTATGAGAACAGGTGGCTGCCTCAGTTCTAGTAGGCCAACTCTGAGAATTTGACAGCAAAAGGGAGAAAAGAAATAGAATAGAACATAGAGCAAAATCAAATAAAGTTTTGTCAGAATAAGGGAGATCTGGTAATATTTTTAGGTAGAAGGAAAATACTTGGTAAATTGGGGGAGGGACTGAGTAAGAGGTGGAGTCAGGTGTGTATGTCTGAATTAGTCTTAAAAGGGAAGGGGCATACCATTAATTGGTAAATTACCAAATATTTGTGGACTAGAGAAGAACTGCATTGTTTTGGGGGGATATTTGTATTTATTTTTATGACGTGAGATTAACATAACATAAAATTAAACGTTTTAAGGTGTTCAATTCAGTGGCACTTAGTGCATTTGAAATGTTACAGAACCGTTACCTCTATATACTTCCCAAACATTTTCTCCACATCCAAAGGAAGCCCTGCCTGCATTGAAGTCAGTTTCATTCTCCCCCTCTGCCCCCTGCCAACCACTAATCTGCTTTCTGTCTCTGTGGATTTACCTGTTATGGATGTTTTACGTCAGTAGAATTATACAGTTTGTGATCTTTTGTGTCTGGCTTTCACTTAGCATAATGTTTTGGAGATTTGTGCACGTTGTAGTATGTACGAATATTTCATTCCTTTTTAAGGCTGGATAATATTCCATTCTATGAATATACCACATTTTGTTTATCCATTCATTTGGTGATGGACATAGGAGCCAGTTTCATCTTTTTGGCTATTGTGAACAGTGCAGCTGTGAACATTCATATTTAGGTATTTATTTGAAAATCTATTTTGGGTATTCTTTTGGTTGTATACCTAGGAATGGAATTACTGGTACTTCTGTGTTTCACTTTGTGAGGAATTGCCAAACTGCTTTTCACAGTGGACGCACCATCATGCATTCCTTCCAGCAATGTACGAGGGTTCCACCTGCCCGCCTTGTATTTTAATGGCAACTGGTGTCGCACATTTCTGTTTGGGGGGCTCTTTGTGGTTTCTTGGTTTTTTCTCCTAGTAGTGTTTTTTATAGCTGTTGCTTATATTGGCTTATGTTTTTCTAGAATAGATTTTTTTTGCATAAATCTTCCTTATATGTTTTCATTTGTTACGTAGTTCTTAAAGAAACTTATTCTTATGGGTTTGTATTCCTTTAAAGTTTAATGTGTGTGTATTAGTGAAAATGTTTGATATAGGACCCAAGTAATTCCAAGTAATTCCCGATTCTAGACATTCAGTGTATTCTCCTATCATCCGTATTGAAATTTATCCCTGCTCTTTGCTTTTAGGATGTTTTTTTCTGGTTCTAGCCAAATTGAAACAAATTCTGCAGTTCTGCGAATTAACTGGCTTGACTCTTGTAAACTTTTACAGATATTCAAATACACATCCCCACTTTGTCTCCTTGATCTGCTAATGCCATAATCCTGTTTCTTTCCAATTAATAGGCAGTGTATGCAGTACTGACGCCTGTTTGAGTGTGTTTTACTCTCTAATCATTACCTCGTTCATAAATAGGTCTAGGTATAGGTCTGGTTCCGTTTGTCCAATAGTCTCTAGAGAAGAAAAACTTCTTCATGTCAGTGGAAGTTTGTGGAAATTCTGGCCTATTTTTGAAGTGATTGTTAAACAGCAGCAATAGCTATTTTGTGTATAACTCTCCCTGCCCTCAATCCCATCCGCCCAAACTGTGGCATTTTTAAGGTATTAATGGGACATAAGAAAAGGCGTGATGAACTCCTCCAGGGCATGTCTTTTCCACACTCAAAAGCCTCCTCATTATATTCAGAGTATTTCCTTGGCATTACATATTATTTTGTTGTTTTTTTTTTAAGTTGCTAAATGAACAAACATTTATTGAGCATCTACTCTTTGTAGAATACATAGAGGGGATTTAAAGTGGTAAAAAAATCCCATAGTTTTAGCCTTAAGTGGCTTGTGTTTCACTGAAGAGATAAAATAGAAGAGGCAGCTAAGTAATTTATGAAAGTCTTTTCTTAACCTTGGGTGTTAAGTCTATGAAGAATAGGATTAGTGAATTTGAGGTAGTACTTGAACGTGTGAAGGGCTATATAAGTATATGCATATTTCCTGTTTACTGTTGTTAAATTTGTAGTAATGAGTGCAGCACCACAGTTGATCTGTGGAAAATTTAGGCTCTTCACTAATACTTCAGTTTCAGTGAGATGTTTATATTTGTTTTATTTTAATACACAGCTAGAGATAATACACAATCAGGCAGATAATACAAAATTAGGAGGCATGTTTTTTCCCCTTTCTGTTCTTCCTCCAGTGTTCAGTTCTTTTCTGGTTTGAATTTGTTGAATATTTCCTGAAGTTCCATTGAGGCCTTGGGAATGTAACATTTATGTAATGTGTTCAGCCTAGCCTCCCTCAGTATATACAGTTTTATGATGAGGGCTTTGTTTACGATAAATTCATGCCAAAACATAAGCCTTCTGTGCCTGTTAAATCTGGCTCTCAGCTCTCTCTACTGAGGGATGCAGGAGTTTATTTCTAAGGTCGGGCTAGGCTTCATTTCCTTCACTTTCTTTACTCTTCCCTAAGGCTTCTTTATATAAACAATGCCTGTTCTATCATTTGTTTTCCTTTTAAAATTCTTTTTATTTTCTTTCTTTTATTATTCCCACTAGGATTGACTTGCATTTATTAGAAAGACAGTTTCCTGGTTGAAGACAGGATGCACCAGATAAAATCATCACGTTTTTTATTTGTGACAGTGATTCCAAGTTTGAGAAGGATCATTGTATAAGACAGCCAAAGATGGGGAGAGGCAATAAATGCTGTGAGAATTACAGAGGAATAATCAGCAACTTATTTTCCTGCATAGGGAAGTTATAGTCTTAGCTCTAGGAGTAGCTGCTAACTTTTTGATTTTTAATTTTGGAAATTTTAAAGTTTACAAGAATAGAATGTTATAATGGACTCTGTCCTATAAACCAGCTTCCACAAATGATCAATTTATGACCAATCTTTTCATCGTTAACTCCATGCCCTTGTGTTCTTTTGAAGCAAATCACAGACATCGTCATTCATTCATATATGTACATACACATACACATTTTAATGTTTCTGAAAGGTAAAGATTCTTCTTGAGAAACATAATCATGTCATTATCACATCTAAACAAATCACCAGTAATTCTTTTTTCATTGAATAACCAGTCAGTGTTCAGATTTTCCCACTTGGTTCTTA
>VMDR010007052.1:0-42375 GCA_007922815.1 Macrotus californicus | reverse complement strand
GGGGAGGGGGAGGGCGGGGCTTGTGGGTCCTTAAAGGACCCTGTAGTCTACAGCTTTGAGGATAATCTATCTTGGGCGTGTTTGTGGCACTCTTTCCGAGACTTTTGTTTACTTTTTAAAGATTATAAGCATCTATTAGGAATAGCTAAATGAACAGTGAAGTTATTGATGGGGGCTTTTTTGAATTCTGTAACTGTATTGTAACACACACGTTGATATTTGTCATAAGAGATCAATTAGTTTGCTGTGTTAAAGTGATCTTGACAAGTTACTGTGAGAGGAAACTCAGGAAGGGCTTTGGAAATTTCTTTAATGAAAAGCTCTGAGGAGGCTCCAGGTATAATAAGTACATCTTGGCAGGCCTTTCACCTTGTGGTTGTAATTTGGGGGTGGGGCAGGGCTGACCTGTGGCCATGGGACAGTTGAGGCTGAGGTGCATTTTCAGCTGTCAGAGGTCATTCTGATATAAAGCAAAATTACTATCAAAGAGGAAAGGCAAGTTGTGTACAACCCTTGCCTCCCACATGTGAAATGTTTTATGTCCAAAACTATTGAAGAAATGATCATCCAAAATGAAGGTTGAAGGAATGCAGATGTCTCTTGACACTTGGAAGCACAAATGATTCAGTAGAGCAGGACTCACAAGAAGCCTTAAGGCTTAAAACATGTGATTCCAGCCAGAGTTTGAGGAGCAGAACTCTTTCTCCTCCATTCAGAATGTTTTTTTTTGGAAGGACAAGGACTCTTGGATGTTAAAGAAATGGCGTGCGACTTCTATGGGGTGTTTTTCCATTGAACTTTGAATCATTCTAGGCCGAAATCCTTGCTGGTTGGTGTCTTTCCCTATGTGTTTGTCCTTATTTTTTCTCCTCTTGTTCTGTCCATCTTTCTTCTTCCTGTCTGTTCACCTTTCTAACATCCATTTCTGTCCATCCTTGTGTGTCTTTCCTTCCATAGCCAGAGGCCTGAGAAGTTTGTGCTCTGTTCTTCCTCTTCTCCTGACCTGTGGTCTATCTTCTAAATGGCCAATGAGAAAGCTCTCTTTCTTCCATGAATGGCTTCTTTTTTGGGAAAGCACCACCAGTCCATCAGACATTCCCAGTGCACGCAGGCCTTTGCACAGCTAAGGGGTCCTCAGTGATGTGTGCCCTGCAGTTCTGTCCTCCTGGTGCCTGTGTGCAGGCATCCAACACATCCACTCTTCCCTTCCAAAACCCACGGTACTGTTTACTCTCCCTGAGCTGCCAGTGTAAACCTATATTGAAAGGTGTTCATTTGATTTGGCAGAAAACATGGTATTCATATCAGGCCTGTGTGCTTGTTTTCTGCTGAGCCTTGACTTGTGGTCCTTGGCAAACTCTGGTCCTGCTATGTGCTGGTTGGATGTGGCAGAATTGTGGGGTTTTTCTCTTTGGCCTCTACATATAGAGCTCCCGCTCCATGCTTTGTACATAAAAAGGTGGTTTCACTGTCTGGATGGCCCTTAAATGTAGGTTGGAGTGATGCAGACCCAGTTGGGCAAGGCTTTGGGCATCTACTGTGGGCCCAGTACCTAATGCTGACTATGTGGAGGAGGTGGTTACCAACTCTACTATGCAATGTACTTTGAACATTAAAACCTAAAATAAAGTTCTAGAATAAAAATGTATAAATAAGTTCTAGAATAAAAATGTATAAATTCCATTGAAATATGAAATCCCTGCTATTTGACCATTTTTGACCTACAAAAGCAGCAATTTCATGTGGTTCAGCTCAGTAATATTGAATGAATAGGAGGAGTGGGTCTGGTTTAAAAGGACTCTCTGCTCTATTTCATGAATTACTTTATTCAAGACACACCTATGGAGCATGTTGCCTCTGCCTAGCATTTTGGTAGATGTTGGAGTTACAGAGAGAAATCCAGCCTTTTCCCTGCCCTCTGGCCAGGGAGACACTCAAATAACTTGAGTACAAGTGCTAGGTGTTCTAAGGAAAGTTTGTCCATGTGCCCAGGGCCTTGTGGTGGGGGGGACTGACTGTCCTGGTTTGCCTGGGACTGTCCAGTTTTATCACTGAAAGTCCTGGGCAAACTGGGACTCGGTTACTTGGGCCTTATGCAGTTATGGCTCTATGCAAAAACAACAACTCTGTGGCTTAAGAAGTTTATGATTGGAAATGAAGCCACCACTCCAACTGGGGAGGGGCAAAACACATTAACAAGCTAAAAGCTCTGTGAAGTCTCTGTGGAGGAAGCTGTTAAATCTGTTTAACTAGGATTTCTCTAATTTATTTGACCTTGGAACTCTTTTTGTACTTAACATCCTTCAAGCATCTTTGGGTTTTCCCCTTTTTGTCCTTTGGGGAAAAAGTGCATCATTCTCTATCCTGAAGTGTACATTATTACCTTATATTACTAGTCTGATCTATGATTCAAACATCAATTAGTATTAAAATAGCCCATCACAAGAAAATTTAGTAATAATGCAGCCTTGGGATTAAATAACTTTTCAGAGGGGTTGCTAATGTGTTGTGGAGGGTTGTGAGTTTCCGCAAGGCCATTTTTTCTGACTGACATGCAGAGTCAGGCTGGCTGCTCACCTCTTCTGCAAGTGTGTTTTCTGCACCAAAGTCTGAGCCAAGTTGTTATGGAAACGGAAATGGCCTCCTGTCGGAGAGCAATGCCTTGCTAATAATTAGAGAGCATGGCTGAGCAAACTTTAGTGGAAATGATTAATCTTTGCAAAGCACAGGTAAGCCTAAAAGATTGAACAGGTGTTTTTTGGCCTTTGCACTTTTCAGCCCTAGAAAATTTTAATTTGGAAAGAGCTGAGCAAGCTCAAGTTTTGAGTTTTTCCTTACTTTAAAAAGGAAAGCCATCCTTTAATATTTTGGTTATTGGCTTTATATATTTTAAGGACATCTCTTAAGCCTACAGAGTTTCTCAGAGTGTGGTTTGCAACCCTCTTGGGCTTGTTAAAATGCAGATTTCTGGGCCTCTTCCTGGATCCACTGAGTCAGAATATCTCTAGGAGGGTCTTGGGATTTGATTCTGTAACAAGCTCTCCGCTGAATTTGATGCTTGTACACTGAAGTTAGCTTTGGTCTAGGTATTGACAAACTTTAAAGGGCAGATATTCAATAGTGTAGGTCTTGCCACTCTGTTGTAGTGTGAAAGTAGCCATAACAATGCCTAAAGGGGCATGGCTGTGTTCTGATACAACTTTATTACAAAGGTAGCAGTGGCTGGACTTGGCCCTTGTCTGTAGTTTGCTGATGCTGCTGTAGGGTTTGCCAAGTGCTGCTTATTTAATGGGGCTCCTGCTTTCAAAGGTGTTTGTGCTAAAAGTCAGCTACCCTTGCAGATCCGTTCTCAGTCTGGCCTAAAGACAGGTAAAAGGAGAATGTGCCTCTCCTGGGGAAGGGGAGGGAGGGAGTTTTGAATGATTAGATGGCAAATCATTCTTTTGTGGTTATGAGTTTTCGAGTAGGTTAGGATCTCCTTACCACCATCTTAATTATGGCTGAGGTGACTTCCTGGTTTGGGGGCCTAGGGTAGAAGTAAAATGGTGATTGATTAATTAATGTATTTATTTATACAGGGGGAGAGAGAGAGAGACAGACAGACAGGCAGACAGACACCTACATCTATTTAGTTTTTGCACTTGTTGATGCATTCATTGGTTGTAGTATGTGCCCTGACTGGGGATCGAACCGACAACACTGGCATATCAGGACAGTGCTCTAACCAACTGAGCTACCGGCTAAGACTGAATTGAATTGATGAACTTTACTCTGTTCTGAAGAAAAGTCTCAAGTTTTTCTTGAAAGGGGAGATAGAAGTTTGGTAGTGGTGGTGGTAGGGGGGTTGGTTTGAGAGGCACTGTTTCCTTTCTTTTTCTCTGCCCAACTTCCTGTTTATAGGTTTTTTAATTAAAAAAAAAATTCCTGTTCTGTTTTCTGGGCTTGGCCTTTGGAGTCAGGCAAGCCCATGCCCGCCCTTGGAGTTCGATTGACATCTGTGCTCTGTAGAACATTTGAACTCTTCTTTCGGAGTGCTGGTAAGTTCAGCAACTTGAGATTTTCTTGCTGTTTTCAAATGAATGCTACCATGGAACATTCTGTGTTACATTTATGGTAGCTAATTTTTCACTGCTTTTAAAAGGCTTTGGAAGTGAAAGGGAGCCTTGTTCTTTGTGTTAGTACCAAGCATTAGAGAATGTACTCTTGCTTTGTTGTGTTACCCTGGGTTGGGGTTCAATCATCCTAACTGCATACGTCCAGCCAGATTATAAGCTTTTCTGCTTCCTTTGTTTGAATATTCTGTTTCTCCAAATGGTTTGCTTAGTTTCAATTTTTTTATGTGTTTAAGAAAGAAATAGTTCCCCTGGACCATAGCCATGAATGTACCAACTAGTGCTGCTTTCAGAACATGTTTCTCTTCACATTCTTGAGGCTTCTCTTCTTTGTGTCACAGCAATTCCTCGCTATTATCTTATTTTCTGATTTCTTTTGAAGGGATAATGATGGTGGCCAATTTGTGCATTTTATAATATTTTAATTCAGTTATGCTCATACTGCAGCTTATGCTGCAAACATAATGACATGCACACCTGAGTTGTTCTCTTTGATCCAGCCTTAAAATCTGTTTCCCACATGGATTGAGGCTGAATATTGTGGCATCATTAGCTTGTGCAGCTTTGCAATGTCACTGTCAGCTCTGTTATCAAATACAAGAACATTTTCTTTTGACATATTTGTCTCCGGTTCCAAAACTACTTCGTATTCATTTATCACAAGGTGATTTCGAGCCTTTTCTTGTTCATTGTTGTTTATTTTTTAACAGCCTTGACTTCACATATTTTTTTAAATATGAAAATTTATGCTTTGCTTCCCTGTATACCATTTTCCCTCTTGATTTTTTTATTCCTTCCTTCTAATATATTTTTACTTTTCAAACAAATAAACAGACAAACAAACCCCCACAGGCACTCAGTGCTTTCTATGGGCAACAAATATTCCTCTACTCATTTGCATGGGCTTTTGCATAGCCTATTCCTTAGAGGTCATGCTTTCTCCTTGATTGGAGGTGAACTATTTTGGGTAGCCTAGTGAGGACTTAGGAAGCTTGGACTCAGGAGTCAGAAGGGCCTGGGTTTCCAGTATCCCTGACTCTCTGGCTGGTGACCCTGAGCTTAAGGTCCCTTCTCTGTAATACCTCCCTGGGAGGGGTGCATATCACATGCATGTCAACTGTCTAGTATATGCCTGCCAGAGAGTGAGTGCCCCATGAGTGTGAGCTGTTACCGTGATAATGAGAAGGTGGATGAATTTGTGCTATCTGCTCCACAGTGTGAATTCCTTCTCACCTACTTAAGAAGAAATATCATCTATCTGAATATGCCAGTTCCCATGAGCTCTGTCTATTTCCAACCTGAAATGCTGTGATTTGTTACATTTTCAGCGTGCAAATTCAGGTTCTTTATCTGTGGCTTGCTATTTTGGGTTTTGGACCCACAGTTATTTCACAGGAAGGATTTGGCAGGATGTCGGCAGTTTTCTCAGTAACAGAAAGGGTAGGTGGAACATTTCATGACCAGCTTGCTGCCTGTCCAGGTGTTTTTCAATTTTGCTGAGCAATGGAGGCTCCTTGGGTTTTTTCATGGGACAGTTTGCTTTGCAGAATTCTTGGCTACAGAGAATCATCATGTTCCCACACCCGATCTTTCCCATTGTAAAGCTTCCATGAGAGTTCAGTTTTTAGGAAACATTTTTACTTTCTTTAGGAAAACTATCATAATGTGGTGATGATGCTATTACAGAAGTTGATGGAGGGCCTGAGACAAAGCTGTGTGACGGGTGTGGAACATTCTACCTCAGGCTCTGGTGACTGTTGCTGAGACGATGTTTTCCTAATGTCACCGTTTTCCTGTGTGGTTGGATTCTTGCTTCTCTGTCCCCAACATTTATCTTTAACTTAAGCAGAATGTTGCTGCTTTTGTAGCTCATGAGCAATGTATACTCTCAAATTTCAGCTTTGTAAAATTGTTGGAAACTTAGGGAAGGAGAATTTTTTAAAAAAGATTACCTTATTTAAAAATATTACCTTATTTCCACTGATCTGTCATCCGTTTCCATGGAAATGGAATTAGGAGATAGTTTCTGACGATCATTTTCAGGGCTGGCTCCTGATTCCCACTCCAGTTTCCATAGAGATGGAAGCAACACTGGTGAAGACAAGGTAAAAGGGATTATAAAAGTGAGCTGTCATGTGGACTATGGTCTGGACCCTGTTCTGGAGGTTACTGTGTGGTCAGTTTGGTCATGAACCCTCTGTGATGTGGTACTTGCTGGAACAGCAGGGGTTATTACTCAGAAAATGGCTTTCGCCCTAAGAGAAAAGGCTCTGCTGTTTTCCACACTTCTCTTTGTTTTCTAGAATCAGCTTCAGAGACAGCTTCAGCCCCCATGCCTTCTTACCCCCTGCCTCCTTTTTAGAATTGTCTCTAAGGCAGTTGAGACAATCAGGTATTGATTGCCTGGCAATTTCAGTATCTCTGGTCTCACAAGGTGGACAGGTAGAAAGGGAAGCTGGTTTTTGTCTGCCAGGAGCTCAGCCTCCCTGAGCCCACACACTGGCAGGGCCTTTCACATTTTCTGTCTGCTTTAGTAAGCAGACACAGGAACAAAAAAGGTGAGGTTGAGAGGCGTCGTCCCAAACTGTGCTTTGCTATTTTTCAAGGCTGTCTGGTTGTTTGCCTGGAAATTATAAAATTGGCTTTATGCTTTTTCGGAAGTCCAATCAGTCTGCACTTTCAACAGAACAGTTAGTCAGGAGCCGATTGATACCATTAACAGAAATAATGTGTCAAAGTAAAAAATGACGTCATTTCAAGAAAACAATTTTAAAATAATAAGGATGAAATAGGATGTTTTGAGTGGGCTCCCTTCTTTTGGATCCAGAGCTTTTTGTTCTGGGCTGCAGGAGGGCAGAGTTGGGGACTGCAAGGATTGGGCCACCCATTGAGAGGTTAGTTTTCCGGAATCTCTGGATTTCTCTGTTTGGAAGAAGATTAGGTGGTAGTCTTGAAGGCTCATTTGCATAGCAAGCATGTGTCTTAAACTTTATAGCATGCATACTGATTTGAGCTGGTGGCTGATACTGCTGGTACTGTCTCTGCCTGCACTGTCTACTCTTGGGGAGAGAAGGAGACAGTAGTGGCTTGCAGCTCCCCCACCTAGAGGCTGTGCATAGCTTGTCACGGGAAGGTCATTTGATCTTCATCAGAGGTCCAGCACCTTTTTGATTTCGAAAGAAGGAAAATGGGAATGAAAAACTGCCATGACACCACTGAGGATTGCATTGTTTGACTGAAAGTGGAAACTTGACCACTTGCATCTCCTGTCAGCACCTCAGTAGTTGCATGTGGATTGCTGATGTGCAGAAAGATCGGGAAAGCTGGGACCTCAGGCATTCTATGGGAACCCTGCTGCTACTGAACTCTGACCCACGTTGATCTTGAGTCTCCAAGGTGCTTGGCTGAGCTGCCCCTACCTCCACCCCTCCTGCCCGGTGGTGGAGAAGCCACACCTTGATGGAATTTTGCTGAGATCCTCCAGAATTCTTCAGCTGGGTCTGCAGATTGTACCCCTTTTATGACCAGGGCTATTTCTATCTGAGCTCTGGATTTTCTTAGCTTTAGTTTCTGAGAATTTTTTCCTTCTTTTTTCCATTCTGTGTTTTAACTTATCTTCTTTTTTTTTCCTTTTGCTTTTTTTTTGGTTACGCTTTAATTGGGAAAGGAAAATCTTCTAGAAATGTGGATTTAACGTGAAGAACAACCTTAGCTTAACATAGTGACTCTACATTTCTGAGACCTTACCCTAAATTGCTGGGAGGGGGGTAGAGTGAGTGAGGCTAAGTTTACCAGGTGGGACCACGCTCAGGCTAGTTTCCTGCACACTTGCTTTGTGCCAGATGGGACACCAAGTGTGTGAACTCAATGAGTGGGCACACCACAAAGGTCTGTCTTATGAGTGTGTCACTATCTGCATTTTATGCATAGGGAAACTGAGGCTCATGACTGGAATCAGCCCAGCTGTGTGAACCACAAAGCCTACACTCACAGCCAGTGAGATACATGAACTCATTGCAGAAACTGGAACCCCTCCCAGGTGCTCCTCAGTCCAGGGAGGTCTGGCCATAGTGCCTCCCACCTGCCAGCTGCTGCTCCCACTAGCAATTATTGTTAGTTGCTGTGTATGTAGTTACTGTCTTGTCTTCCTTTAAGGCCCAGGTCATGTGTCCTTCCTCTTTGGAGTCTTCCACAAACCATGTCTGCCTCCTTCCCAGTAGCTCTGGTTGTTCTGCTGCCAACTGACATCCAGGGTTGTGATTGGTTAGTGACCCTAGAGCCTGGTGTATTGTAAGCACTAAGTCTGTATTTGCCCTCCTGATCTCATGGCCTGGGAGGCCCTTGAGGGAAAGGGTTGCATCTTCCATTCTGACATTCAGCAGATGCTCAGTAACTGTTTGCAAAAGGAGGGTACCAGTAGTTGTTAGCTATGAGTAGAGTCTGTGAGCTATGGTTGACTAGAGTCAGTGGACCATCTGGTTGACCCCATAATGATAATTAACAAAGGCTTCCTGAGGTACCTGCCTCTCAACCAGGTATGGCCAGAGTTGTCCCTCTTCTCTGTGACAAATGGATGGTTCTAGTCTGAGTAGAAACAGAACAGCTGACACTTACAATATTCACCCTTCACTTATTTCATAAAAGGATTTGATTGTAGGATCGTTAATCAACCTGTCAGGTACAACATGAAGGTCTTATTTATTATATGGGGAGGCACTTTATAAAGAAATTGAGCTGTGGAGATGAATAGATATTGGGCACCAATTATGTTGCTGCTATTAATCAAGATATTCATATTTAGTAGTAACAGCTACCATGAGGGATTGTAAAAGTAAATAAACTTCCCCAAGGATGAATTATACCATTTGTTGATTAACTTCCCATTAAGAACACTGGCTGTTTACAATTAGAATTTTTTCAAAAGTTAGAAATAACCCTGTATTTAAAACACAGTGATGGTTAGGCATACCAACAGAAGGAGACATTGCTAATACTTTCAATTAATTCTAAATAAATTATTGGAGACAAAATGCATGTTCCTATTAAAATCTGTCCTAATCGAGGCCTCCATTAAATAAAGAATTCTTTATTTCATGAGCTCAGAGAGCAATGTGACTTGCTGCAGTGTCACAGCTGATGGGGCAGGGTTAAAATTTGAACCCATCGCCTAGACTTCAAGATGTGTTTCAGGGGCTTTGCCGTGAACTGTCTCATTGACACTTTCAGCAAACCTTGTGAGCGGGCCCATCCCATGTGCTTTATTGACATAGGCTTTGGGGTCTCTGTGCTCTTCTGTCCCAGTGTTCTCGCGATGTGGCCCTCCTGGCACGCTTGTGAGGGGAATGATGAGTGTCCTGGGCCCAGAGCTTTGGCACATAATAAGCTATTAGGACATGTAAACTATTTTTAAAATGATATTTTTAGTGGTTTGAAACAAATACCTAAATTTGGAAGCTGGTTTTGATACTTTGAATCATTTGGTAGCCCTGGAATATCAATAAATACACACTTCTGGAAATGTATGTGTAGGCAACAATATTTATCAGAGTTAGGCTTTACTCTGTCTCAGAGCTGAAGTTATAACACAATTTTAATGCAAATACATGTGTGTTCCATGCCAGGATCGATGAAAAATGAGGGTGTTTTGGATGAGCCCCTTAGCGGCACAACCTTTTCCAGCCTCACCGAGGAGAAGTCATCAGCATTCAATAACCCCATCACAGGGAAAAGCCTATTTGCTTTAAATGAGATTTTGCTTGATTGCTATTTTTATTTTGAAAATCCAATTTTAGGTTTTTGTCTCACATAATAATGAGTTTTTTGATAAATATTGCCACCTTTTGTTATAAGTGTAAAGGAGAGGTAACGGCTTTTTGCAGCAAGACGAGACCGTTCAATGAAATCAGATGCTAGGAGTCTGTCATGGGCGCAAACTAACGCATTCCTTCTACTGGACAGAGAGGAAGGGGTGTTGATGGTAACTTTGGGGAAATTTGATGCTACCTTCCAAAATCCAGAGATTGAAGTCTGAAATGAATGATACCACCTTATCTGATTTAGAATGGCTACAATTAGATAACTTTAACAATTAATTCTGGTTGGGTTTCACTTTGCTAAAGCTTATTGCCCTACACATGCTGTGGAGGATTATTGGGAAAGGGGTCCCTTGGCGATCACTTTCTCATTGTGGGTTTCCTTAGGGATTGTGGAAACTGCTTATCATGGCACAGGACAGAAAATAAATCCTGAAAGTGCCATGTAGCTCAAGTGACAATTTGAAAATAACAATCAGAGCAGTGCATAGAAGCTGAGGCCCAAATTCAGTTAACAGAGGAACTAATCTGTTAGGCACTGGGCGGAAAGCCTATTTCTGAGTTCATTTCACAGCACGTTATGACACCATTTTTAAAAATCACCATTCATCTCCATTTAAAAGATAGAATCTACATATACTCATGGGAAATACTCAGAGACAAAGCTTTTCTGTTTTTTCCCCTGAAGCTGACCTTATGCCCCCAAAGAACATTGTCATGTTGTGAAAGATAGTTTATTGGATCCCAACAAGCTGGAATAAAAACCATCACTGTTACCAGGAAGTAAGAAAGTGAGGTTTTGGGAGAATTAGAGGTAACCAATTCATTTCTTTTGCTATTCAGAAATACGTATGCTGAAGGAGATGCAGAGACCCCATAATCCCATAGCATTTGTACCCTCTTCTGGTTTACAGCACAGAGTCACCTGAGAGTGCTGGGAAGGTGTGGAGCTCATGGTGGCTCTCATTTTTGTTCTCGTGAGAGGAGCCTGGAGCCCAAACAGAGAAGTGGCCTACGGAGAGTCAAATGGCTGGCCCAGGGCAGGGCTGGATTTGAGTCCTAGTCCATATTCTCAGGGGCTATTTGCCAATGTGCCCCTTTGCCTCTCTAAAACTTTTTTTGGGGGAAGCCCATCCTTTTTTTTAAATATTGCAGGGTATTGTGTTCTCTCAGTTTCTAGGTTCACATTTGCTTGAGTTTAAGAGGAGCCACAAAATAAATGACTCTTCAACAGAGACTTCAGCAGTGACTGATGGGAGCAGTTCTTTCATCTTGGACTCACTTCTTTTCAATTTAGGGAACGTAGAATTGTCTGACTGTAGATGCATTGTCTTTTTCTTGGGAATTCATCCTTGTGAATTTGTGATGGTCTTCTTAGGTGAGACTCAGTCATCAGAGGTCAAGTCCAAAGGCTGTGTAGGCTTCATGAGCACAGGAACATGCAGTCATCAATCAGTCTCTTTGAGTGCAAAAAACAAATGCTCGTACAGAGTTGGGGAAATAGTGATCAGAGATTCAAGGTGGTTGGGGAAAACCAGCCCTGAAAGATTCCCTCTGAACATTTGCCACCCACCGGACAAACCATTGAGGGCAGGTGCTGTCTTGATCTTTGCTGCTTCCCCAGGCTGTGGTAGATATTCATCACCTATTTGAGAAAATACCAACCACTCCTGTGATTGTCCACTGTGTACCAGGCTCAGCTAAAGTCTTTGACCCTCCCAGTCCAGTTGTAGAGGCACAGAAATGAGGCCTGAGGGCTGAGTCACTTGTCCAAGATCACCAGCCCAGAGTTTCTCAGTCTGGATTCAAACTCAGGCTATGCCCAGCACCAGCACCAGCCTTGGTGCTGCCCCCTCACCCACATCATCTTCCCCTTGCTCTTATGCCTGATTCCTATGTGAAAAGAGCCATCACGTGTGGAGTGCTTTATGTTTCACAAGGGTTATCATTAAACATGATGAAATGGTGTCCATTTTGGGAGATGAACTCCTCTCCTAACCGTGATGCGTATTCTCATACCTTCTTGACTCACATTTTTATTTTTCCTTTGATTCAGAATAGGGAATATGGGCAAAAATGGAGGGAGGTTTTCTCTGGAACTGGGATTTCAGAATTTTCTGGAGCTAACAGCAGAATGCTGCTGTGTTTGCCTCTGTCCACAACATACTGAGGTGAGAATCCCAGCCAACACCCATTCCAGTGAGGAGACTGACTTCTAGGGTCCCAGCAACTTGGGCAGAGGAGCCTTAAATGGAGAGAACTCTTCTGGCATTGTGTTATTACCTGAGACAGAGCCCCGGTGCCTTGGAAGCAGGAGAGGTTTGCATGTATTTCCATTTTCTTAGGTTTTATTCATAAATGTTGAGATTTTTTTGTTGACAAGGCAGTAATGAACCCATTGGTTTGGAAGGTGAGGTGATAGAAAACCTATTTCATCAGCTCAGCTGGTGATATTTCAATACCATAAAGTTGTGATTCTTGTATTTTTAGGTAGCTCTTCTAAAGGGTTCACAGAGTCCAGAGGTTTCCAAGCTCTGCTTTGTACTGACATGTAGGTTCTTTAGGGTATGAAAAGAAATACCTATGTTAAAATTAAATCACTTTCCTGCAGAAGAGAACTTCACAAAATGTTTTCTGGACAAGTGGCTTTGGGAAATTCTACTTTCTCAATTTTTTTTTCTTGGTGATTGTGCATTTGTACATTAAAAGCACTGATAAATCCTGAGAAAGAAACTTGTTTTTATTTTTACCCTCGCATTTTCTAACTTTATCACCCCAAATTTTAATTTGCATGAGGAACCTCTAGAAATGGGGTTTTAGACACTTAAGAGGTCAGTCACATATTATCTAAAAAATAAATTATATTTATTTGTGAGCATATTAGTCTACAGATTCAAAGCCAAATCCAGGGATCAACAAACTTTTTCTCTAAAGGGCCAGATAAGTAAATATTTTGGGCTTTTTAGGCCATAAAGTCTCTTGCAATTACTGGACTCTGCCATTATAACATGAAAACAGGCATAGATAATGCATAAGTGGATGAACATGGTTGTGTTCCAATAAAACTTTATTTACAGAGACAAGGCCAGACTGGATTTAGCCTGTGGATCATAGCTTGCCCATCCCATGTTAGCTCCCTGGTCTCCAGATCACTCTGGTGCACGCTCTGTGCTATTGCTTCTGGCTATAAAGAAGGTCTTGATTCAATAACTGCTACTCAGTCTCCCAAACTTGGCTCAAGCACCCCTCCCCCAGAAGCCTTCTTGCACTCCCAGAATAGTTCTCCTGTCCTTCCATAGCTCTCAGTGGCCTCCTCTATCATAGCCCGAGGCAGCTATGCTGTCAGCACTCCTTTCCTTCTGTGCCCCTGCCCCAACTGGGAGTCTTAGGGAAGAGAGCTTATTGCTAGTGTGTGTCTTTAGCTCTGATATAGGCACTCACTTGAGCTTGTTAAATGAGTATGTTGTGGTAACTTGTTACAGTGTTTTGTTTTTGTTTTGTTTGGGTGAACTCATAGAGTTAACTCTTAGAGCACAGCAGGAGGAAATGCTCCTTCCAAATAAAAATTTCAGGTATTCCCAAAGACAGGGATCATTTGCATAAATCTGGGGATGAATTCCTCATTTTCCCAGGATATGTGATTCTCCGATGAAAGAAGGAAGAAATGAGGCTATTGTGCACCGTGGTAAATTATGCATGTGGAACAGAAAAGCCAAGTGAAAATAATAATTATTTAGGGGGCAATGGGGAAGTATTTGAAAGATCTGAAGGCATATTTTTCTCCTTCTTTCTCCATGCATTAGAGATTAAATGATATAGACCTTTTTATTTTTTCACACAGACCTTTAAAATATTTTTCTGGTAATTTCTCTTCATACTACATGACTGCTCTAATTATATCTCTAGTTTTAAGATAATAGAACTGCATTTTTAGTGAGCTTTCTACTGTATCTCGATTTATGATACCTCTTCTTCTTTATTACATATTTTAAATAAATTAACTGGGTTAATATTAAAATAAAGTAGATGAATTAAAAGGGAATGAGCCTTTAAAATTTCACATCCAACCCAAATGCTCATTCAGTGGCTGGCCTCTCCTTCTCTGAGGCCAAGATAGCCTTGCCTTCCTCTGCCTCCCTGATGGCAACTCGGGCTGACCTCCAGGTGTGGCCATGATCCTGAGCTGGTCTGATGAGGAAGGCAAGGAAAGGCTGGCTTGATGTTCCATAAGGTCTGAATGTGTTCATCTAGAAGAGACACTATGACTTTTCCAGAGTCCAGTGCTGGGAATCCCATAACCTCTCAGCAATTTGGCCCCTTTCTGCTGTCCCTGGGAGCACTGCAGGGTGTAGTGACATTCAGAGTCCTGGCAGGCAGAGCAGGGCTTGTCTTAATGCCATTGCTGACAAGTGGGGTGACCTAGAGAGAGTCATTTGACATCTTGGCCTCTAGCCTCTGGATGACTCCATCTGTCTGGAGTGATTGATTGGCATCCTGGGTTGTCTTTGATGTTATCAAATAAAACTCCATGTACCCAGTTGAATATTAAATGCCACCATGCCTATCTCTCACTTTGATCTTAGGAACTGGATAGAAGGAAAGATTTTAAAGCCTTGACAATTAAAATAATTGGATAGCACATTTGTGTTCTTCATTAAAGCACATGCCCTTTCTTCAAGGAGCTCATATATGATTAAAGAAAGTGGACACAAACCCAGAACTATGGGGCCTGGGATAATGACATGTAGAAAGCACTGTGGGATGGGGAGGAAGGCATCGCCATCTGTCTGTCTGGGATGGGGATGAGGCAGTCAGAAAGGGGTTCCCAGTTGAGGTCATGATTAACTTGGGTGTTTAACAATGACCTGGTGTTCACCAGATTGAAGGCAGGGTGCCAGAAGTTCCTCATAAAGAGAGTAGAATTCCCAAATAACAATCAGGTTTACAGATACAGAATTAAAGGAATAACAGACACTTAGAAGAACATTTAGTATAGCTGTGGAAAATATGTATGTGGAACTCAACGTATAGATTGCTAAACATAGGTCATGGTTGTGATTCTTCCATCTTTTCATGTTACACTAACTTTTATTAAGTATGAAAGGTGAACCTAACAGGCACACAAACAAACAACTGTGTAGCAGAAGAGGCTGAGCGGGAACTACTCTGAAGGGACAAGCGCGGCTGAAAGTAGTGACGTTTCAGCACCGAGGACAGTGGCACGCAGCACATCTGACTCCAGGACCTGGAAGATCCTCTGCTGATGACTCATAGGTGTTGAATGTGGTAAGAAATGCCATTGTTGCAGAGTCTGTGTTCATCATGCCTTCAGGACTGCCCCCAAGCTGTGCTTGGTTAGGCCATCCTAGACGCTGACACCCCTGTGCTGGAGGCTCAGTCACGTTCCCTTGGTATAGACCACTTAGAATTGGAATCAGAACACAAGGGTTCCCTGCTCCCCAAGCCAATGGAAGGCCATGCTTATTGTGTTTTCTGCCAGACAGTGGCCCAAGCTTTTAGTTTTACTTGCAGTTCCCTTATACATGAAGAATTTCTGTGCCCTTTCCAGGTCATATGTAATGATCTCAGGGCCCCTTCTATAATAGACTCATAGATCCCAAATTACCAAATTGGATATTTGTTTTCTGTTTATCAGTGGAGTGAGATTAGTGGTGATATTAGCTGCCAGATTCTGTAGAATATACAGTGTCACTCACTTACTACTTGGCAGGCTACTCGATATCATTTGTGGTGTTTGTCCCCCAGCAACTCAGGATGATAGACTCGGGTTTGACTGATTTTGACAAGTCCATAGAATTTCTCTGCCCTTCCCTTAGTGTGTCCAGCCTCAGCCAGAAGTGAAGCTGAGGTGTCTGGGCCTCTGGCAGCACTGTATATATTTTTTGGAAGCTTTAGCTAAAGCAACTCCTTTACATTTACTTTGGAAATGGAGGCTCAAATTTGTTGAAGGATTTCTTGGATTTTTGTGGTTATAAACCCTGATTTTTCCATTCCCACTTAGCTGGGCTGTTGCCTGGCAAGCCTCTGTGTGAGGGCTTGATTCTCCAAAGAGACCCAGTGCATGTTCATATTTGTTTGTATAGTCATAGCTGGAAAGATGAACAAGAGGCCTCCATGAAACGAGCCCAGTGATTCTGTGTGTGGTGCCTCTGGTCTTGTGTCTTTTAAGAAAAACTGCACATGACTATTTCAAAACAAACTCACTAGAGTTCATCGTGCTCCTGGACCTTTGTGGGTCACTGCCGGGTTGGCATAATCAGGGAAAGCTTTAGGAGTGTGCAACTTGTGCAGTCACACAGGACCCCCTGCTCAGAAGGGCTCATCTTAGGTTTAACACTCTGCTGCCAACTCTTTGGAGTTCTTAATCTTTGAGCACGGGGCCCCACATTTTCATTTTGTGTTCAGTTCTGTAAATTACACAGCCAGTCCTGGATATAATCTGGTGTCGACAGAGAAAACTGAAAGACACTGCAGAGGCTTGAGGAGTTGTAGGTCCAAGGAAAGTACAATGGATTTTAATAGGTGTTCTGTCCATTAATACAGGTTGCATAACTGCCCTCCATGGTACACAGTTTTAGCCTAAGGTCAGGGACAGGCAGAGTGAAAGTTAAATGCCAAGGCAATAAGTGGTCTTTTGACTCTCTAGCCAGTCTTATTCTTCACTGCCCTACCCCCTAACCTGTCCTTTGAGATCTAGAGACCAGGAGGCAACTAGGAGGGGTCACAGTCTTGCTAGGTGGCAGTAGGTGAGTGTCCCACATGATACTGGGAAGGCTGGCAAGCTGGGTGTCTCTTGGCATGGGATTTGTTAATTACTGCGATGAGGGATGCTTCTTGGAGGGAGTTGTCTGGAGCTGTGAGAATTCAGAGAGACCTGCTGGAAGCCCTTTCCCACCCACTGGGCATGAGGGAGAGACCAAGTTAGCCAGAGGCTTGATCCCAGAAGCTGGACCTCACGGGCAGGCCTGTCTTCCCTGTCAGGTGAATTCAGGCCCTCTGTACCTTCACTTTAGATGGTTTACCAAGGCAGTTTTTTTATCCTTATATCACTGATGAGCACACATAATTTTCTACTTTTTAATCTTTGTGTATTATAATCCTTCCTTATAAATGCTTTCCCCAGGTGGGGTTATTACAAAGTGCTAGTAGCAGGTAAGGTGAGGTATGCAGAAAGAAAGAGCAAATGTTTCTTAAAGCCTTACCCCTGTACAGAGGCAGAAGGGTAATGGGAGAACATGAGGTTTAGGGCCTCCTGCTGGTGGTGACAAGGTTCTATTCTACATGAGTGACGCCTGCGCCTGCCCTGCTGCCAGCCCACATACCACTTTCCTCCTGAAATCTAGAGATTTAAAACCTCGTCTCATTGTCAACTTTGATTTTTAGCTCCAGCTTAAATCTCTAAGTATGTCACTATCAGAGTTTCTGTCTGTAGAAACCTTTGAATGTGAACCTCAAAGTGATTCTCCTGGTGTGCTTTCTCCTCTTCTCTTTTACAATGGTACCATCGGCAATAAGCCATTTTGCTTCTAGGGAAAGCAGATCTCTTTCATCTGACTGCCTTTGTAAGATTATATGGAACTCTATATAAAATATTCCAGAAACAGTTTAGGACCATCTGTTGTAACTGCAGAGGTGTTAGGGTCTGGTGTACAGAATACAGGGTTGAGATCTGTAGCGCCTACCTTCGAATGCTGACCCTGTTGGTCATATGACCTTGGGCAAAACATTTAACCTCCATGGACCTCAATTTTCTCATCTGTAAAATGGGGATCTCTCTCCAGAATAAAAGAAAACCCTCTACGACTGTCAGTGGGATCAAAGCAGACAACATCAGAACCTGGCGTGGTGTCTGGTGTGGTTTGCTTCCTGACTGAGGTCGGTGGAAGCTGAAGAAAACATGGCGTTTATTGAGTTGGATTTTTGGAACCCACTCAAAGACAGTAGTGCAGACCTCATGTGGATCCAAAACTCATCCTGCTCTGGGTGGTTGGAGGACAGCCCTGAAGCTTAGAAAGCAGCCGTTTCCGTCCTCTGAAAGGGGAGCAGAACTCGGGCAGTTACAGTGTTAGGGGACAAACATGTAATCTTCAGCCTCTTTTTGTAATGCGAGAGCACATCAGATTAATGATTTTAAAATGAGTATTTTTCTGCCTTCGGGCCATATTTAATGTTCTAATGTCTTTTTTCTCTTTTCTTTTTTAACATCATCAACAACCACATCATCATAATACTACTCTGTTTAGTAATTTTGGTTTTATAACCCCGCTGAGCCATCCAAACCGTTAAATGGACTTTGTAATCGAGTATCCAGGGAGCTTCTTGGAAAGATACGTGCTGTTTTCAGCCTGTGTTTCCACATTGAACTGACCGAGTATTTGGAACTTGGTGACATGCTGTCTGTTCATGGGGTGTGTGTTGTGGGGTGGTAGTGGATGCAGGCTCCTCTGTAGACAGCTTGAAGATCTGGGTTTGGGTGTCAGGGTTTTGCAGTTAAGGCAAGTTGTGCGATTTTCCTGCGTCTCCATCTTCTGATATTTGGGGATAACAATGGATGTTGATGCATACCTTCATAAGGCTGTTGTGAAGATCGAGAGAACACATGTAGGTCGTAGAGCTGGATGAAGAGCTCCATAAATGTTACTGCTACTGTTTCTGATATTATTATACAGTATACCTAATCTGCTGTTTCTACCCTGAGTGTTTAAGAGGACGGTCCTAGGATGCAGCTACATTGAAGGGATTTGTTTGGAGGAGGTTGGATTTATTGGGGACCTGCCAGCTGCCTTCTCATGCATTCATACTCTCCCTGTAAGTTTTCTTTAGACTGTCTTATGCCATCAATAATAAAAAACCTGGGAAGCCGTGTTTTTTTATTCCCTGTCAGTCAGTAGTGCCAAGTGATTCAAGAGTGGGTGGTCCTTCATTCTCCCACTTCCAGAAAGTTCTTTTAAAGACTACTTGGGGGTGGAGGGGAAGGCTTTTCTTTTTCACACAAATGATGTGTTTTGACAAAAAGATATTACCATGGTGAGTTTATGCTAAAGGGTAAATGCTTGTCGTTACAAACAGCACTTACTTTTCCTTCTGCAAACAGGGCATTGACACTTAGGTTTCTCCATGCAACATGTAGGTGACAGTTTTGACTGAGACCTGCTGGTGCCCTATGCACATGAGTCTTTGGTAAAAACATGGAACCACACCAATGCCCAAACGGACTCTTGGGGTGTTTAAAAAATCAGGGACCTAGTGGAGGATGCAGTGAGCACATGCTTTTCAGTGTCGGAGCCTTAGGTCCCAGCACTGCCACCACTCTGGGGACCTGGGCGAATGTGTCTTCTCTTAGTGTGTTTCTTCCCCAGGCAAGTGAGGAATGAGCACAAGAGACAGGAGGCTGCCTTAGCTCGCCACATGCTTTTCCCCACACCCAAGGTCTGTGTGTGCACACATACCATGCTGGTCATGGTCTGCTCTCTGGGGACCTCCAGGTAACTCAGGTGGGAGCAAAGGTGTGACCAATGCACACCGATGTCTACAGCTGGTGTGAGGAAAAGCCACCTGTAATGAGCAGGTGTTATGGAGCCAGCAGAGCTGCTTACCCTTCAGAGAGAGTTTAGTGACTACAGAAGACCCACAGAGGGGAGAAGGAATCTAAGAATTATGGGCAGTGAAATAGTGTTAGTTGTAGCCTTAATAGACTATCCTTCAAATGTCCCTCCTCCTGTGACTGTGATGAGAAGGCTGTTCATGATTATAGTTAACATTTGTTTAGCATGTAACCTTGACAGGCTTTGTGCTGAATGATTCATGTTTTCTCTCTACAACAACCCTCTGAGGAAGAAGCTGTTATTATTATTGAACCCATTTTTCCAATGAGGGCTTGGGGCCCGGAGGGGTGAAGTGACGCTCCTGGTCATGTGGTGGGTCGGGGAAGTTGGTTTCAGCCAAGGTGGTAGGACGTTGCGTCTCTTGAATTCAGTGTCTGTGGCCGTGACTGTGACTATGGGACGAGTGAGGCTGCCCTGGGTAGGAGTCATGCCGTGCCCAATACACAGTGGCCGAAAGCAGGCAGGAGGGTATTTCCTCACCTTCTTGCCAATTGCGTATTGTAGCCAGCAGCCTTTCCAGGGTCCAGTTTTTCTGGAATTAACCAGAGTTTCTCCTGTGTTCCTAATGGTGACAGAATGATAAAAAACATTTCAACCTTAATTGCTAAGCACTATTGTAAGAATTTTTCAAACATTGTCTCATTTGGTCTTCGTAATGGCCCTGTTAGACAGATATCAGTAGCATGTTTATTCCCATTTCCAGATGAGGAAACAGAATCACTTGCCTGAGGTCTTGGGACCAGCGGGTGGCCATCTAACCTGGACAGCCTGTCTCTAGAGCTTCCACCTGCTACCACTAGTCTGTGAATGCTCAGGAAGAGCTTGTTGCTGGAAGAATAGTCTCCATCAGGGCTGATTTCAAGTGTGTTGCTGGGAACATCAGATCCTTGGCCAGAGAGACCTGGGTTCAAATTCGGATTCCCCCACTTACAGGCTGTGTGGTCATGGGCAGGTAATTGCTTTTCTGTGCCTTGCTTTCCTCTTATGTAAGGTGGGAGGAGAGCACCTACCTCACTGGGATCTTGAGAGCTCAGTGTCCGACCCATGGTCAGCTCACAGTACATGCGAGCCGTCATTAGGTTCACAGTGGAGAAGCAGGAATGGGCTGGAGGGACTCTCTCCCTACAGCCACAGCCAGAAACCCACACCAGTTTTCCTGCCTGCCCCTCTCCCATGTCCCCGCCTTTCCAACATTTTGTCTGGAATGTTCCTCCTGTTGTCCCTTCCTCTGTGCTTTGTTCCCATATGGTACTCACCACTTGAGTCTCCTATAAAAGAGCTGCCTCCTGCCTGTCCTGCCTATCTGTGGTTGTGTGTCCCCTGATTCATTTCCTACATGGCCACCAGCTTACTCTGCAAGCAAGGCACATCTGGAAAGTCCTGAATGGTACCCGGTCACTCACAGCTAGCTTTTTTTGAACCTCGGAGAGTATGAGAATCATTTGGGGAAGCTTCCTGATATGCACATTCTGGGGCCCCATGCCCAGAGGTCTACTTCCAGGCCTGGGTTAGGCCCAGGAATCTGCTGCCTGGCCATTGTCCCAGGTGATTCTGATGCATGAGATCTGGGCTGAAACACTGTCCTGTGAGGAACCGGTTCAGGTTCTTTACTGTGCCTCCTCAGCCTGGCTTATTTCTGCCTCTGCTTCCCCTTTCACCTGGCTTTGTGCATTAGGATTTAGCTCTGAGAAAGACTGACATGCAGATGTAATGACAGAGTTAATCACCATAATAGCTAGTAGTCATTGAAGGCCTAGCATGTACTGGTGGAACTTTTATAAGTATTAACCAGTTTACTCTTTATGGCCCCTTGAGGTCAACACAGTTATGGTCTCCAATTTTAGAGATGTGGAAAGTGAGGTGTTGGGAGGTTGAGTTGCTTGCCCCAGGGGGGAGTCCAGGTAGTCCAGGTCTTGGTGGGGTAGGTGGGTGGGGGCACTGTCTCTTGGAGTTTTGCAGCACTGGCTTGGATTGTCACACATCAGTGATTGGAGGACACTGTTGGCATTCTGAGTGCAGAGCTCAGGGATGATGGACATCCTGAAGTGTGTAAGTCGGCCCTGTTCATGGAGACAGTGTCCCACATCCCTCATGCATAGCAGATAATTGTGCTGGACATTCATTTGTGCAGGTGAAAAACCCATCCTAATGATTTGAGCCTAGAATCTAAGTTAAACATGCATTTTTCAAAATTTCATGGTTTTAATAAACAATGAATTTTCCTGGAACATGAGTACCATAAATCACCAGTTATTTCTTGTTTTGGAGGAGTCACATCATTGAGGGTAACATTCATAGCCATTAAGACACCCAGTTGCAGGGGCGCAAAGCACAGCATAGGGAGTACAGCCAGTGATATTAGAACAGCTCTACATGGTGTCAGATGGGCACTAGACTTATTGGAGTGATCACTTCGTAAGTTATAAAAATGTCTAACCACTATGTTGTTCCCCTGAAACTACTATAATATTGTGTGTCAGCTGTAAATGAAAAATAAAAACATACACTCGCGTCTGCCTGCGTTTGTAGCTGTTGAACTTTTGGGCGATTCTGCATAAAGGTACAAGCATTCAACCGCTTATGTTTTTTAGTTTAGTTGTGCCTTAGTGTGTACCTACTGAAATAATATTATTTTTATTATAAACCAGTTGCTTTTGATTCTCTTTATATTATAGGTCAGACATACTGCTGATTTTCTTTAATGTTATATGTTGATATTATCTGAGTTTCATTTCAGGGTAGTAAAGGAGACATCACCAAATGATCGATTATTGAAAAAGGTGTTTGGTCTCATCAGATTAGAATCTACTTCTCTTAAAGTCATGCCTCTTAAGGGGTGGGAGGGCAGTGCATTCTGAGGAGGGGCATCTCATGGATGGATCTTCCTAGGAAAGTTGTTGAGATAAAACTTGAATCTAGAACGCCTTTAGCTAGACCTCGGCTTGCCTCCTGCCCACACATCACAACCCCCCGGTTCTCTTTGAGATGTTAATTTGTTGCTATGAAAATTATCTTGTCACTGACAAATGGAATCTGGAAGAATCAGCTCTTCTTTCAAAGTGGTTCCTATGGTATCTGCAGGGCTTTGTCAGTTTGCAAGTTATGAATATTTATGTCTCAGAAAAAATTCCTCATTTAAATTGCATTTTTGATAATTTCCCACGGAAAATAATGACATTTCCAGCCTTGGCCTAGGTGAATGTCTTTAGAGATGGCACTTTTTGCTCATAGGCTGAAGGGGCACCAGGATTTCCTGAATTCCAAACACAGATGCAGTCCTGCTGCTACAAATGCTTCTACATAAAATAATGCGCGTGCCCGATACATTATTGACTGAGCATAAATGCCAGACGTAATTATGGTAAATTAGACCTTTTGGAATATTTATGAGATCCAATGTAAAACGTGTTTTACTTTCCTCCACTAATGTTTGCATAAAAGGCGTTATAAGACTTATTAGTAAACAATTTTAAAATTTACTATACAAAGGATTATGTTTCAAAGTCAATTCTAGCCCAGGTTTCCTCATCTCCATCCACAAATTCTTCAGGCAGAAAAGTGGGTCTGTTAAAAATGTTATCGAACACAGGGATGGCAGAACACGTCTTCATTTTGGCTCCAGGTCAGTGGGTCCTGGCCATGGTTTTTTGAGCATTTACAGGAAGGTGTTGATATCTATAGCATGTCCTCATCCCTTCTCAGTTTCCAGGAAAATATGTAATGCCTGACTCCAGTGTGGACCCATCTTCATTATTTTTTCCATATCAAGACTTATCAGAAGTATTTTTTCCCCTGGTATTGTTTTTGCCTCTGGTCTTATACTGATCTCTTAAGGGAAGCAAGGAGGATGAGTTCACAGATAAAATTTCTGCCTTGAGCTTTGTATGTCAATTTTTTGTTTTAAGTCATCATGATAACATCTCACATTTATTTAGAATCTTAGTTTTAGTGCTACTTCCGTGTATGAGTTTCTGTCTTTGCAACCCAGGCTGCCATCCTACAAGTGGGTATGGGCTATGGGAGAGCTGGGCTGAGCAGGAGTGGGTCACTGAGCCCATTCCTTCCATAGTCACACCTCCATTTCTTAGTTTTCTGCACATTCTTTGATGGGCCATTATTTCTCCTACTCCATTTCCTCACTATCTCCCACCTGGAGTTAAAAGTTTCCTACCTTTGGGTGTTAGAGACTCACTTAGGAACCACTTTCTCTGAGTGGAGAAATGTTAAGCTCAGGCTTTGATTAGTAAAGTCATATTCTGTGTGTCTTTGGATACACTCATGATGCAAGTCAGAACAGCATGTGTGGACTTCCAAGGAAAGAGAGATCTCAGAAGCTAATTTGAGGCCTCTTTCTTATCAGACTTTTTTTTTTTTAACCCAAAAGATCTAAAGGCTGGTTCTGTTCTTCATGTGAGCATAACAAGGAAGAGGGTGAGCCACTGCCTTTGTGTGTCTTTGTCTTTGCAATGCCTAAAAGGGCCCTCTCCTAAAAGTCTTCTTGTGGTCCTGCCAATCCGACCGCAAGAAGTCTGGCACAGTGAACCCGCCATTGCAGGAAAGGCCTGACTCCTGTTTGCTGGCGTAGCCTTTCCAAGGGCATTTTGATGTGTCTTGAACCATTTTTATGTGACCCAACTAGGGCCAGCAGCCTGGTGTGAGGCCAGAGACTCTGGCTTCTCCTGGCCCAGGATATTTCTGTTAACCAGCTGGAGGCTGTTGGTCAGGCTCCCTCAATGGGGTATTTGATGGGCCAGCCACTCTCTGGGGCTCTATTTGCTAACTTAAACCATTTGCTCACTTTTTATGCTTCAGTTCCAGTATGTTTGGACAATGAAATTAAATTGGCCCATTTCTAGCACATTAAATGGCTTTGTTCTTCTGCTCTGGCACTGAGCCTCACGTGGAATTATTTAAAAGGAAGGCTCAGCTGGGAGCGCAGTGGAATTTGAGAGTTGGTATCTGTCAGTTGAAGGCCGAGGCTTTACCTGTGGGACCTGGTTGGTGACATCATCCTCAACCCCAGGCTGAGTGAGGCCTCCCTGCAGTGCTTAGGTCTGATTGGCTGTCACTCACTGAAGTCTTTATTCTTCAGCTGACTTTCCGGTACCGAGTGATGGCTGAGGCCCTTACATTTGCTGTGGAATAGAAGCCTTTATGAAATTTATTCCATTTCTCTTATTCCTGGTCTCCTACTTTTTGTGTTCCCTCCATTTTCCTTTTTTAAGTCCTCTGGTCCTATATCTGGTCCTGTCTTTTTAGTTTTCCTCCTTTACCTCTCCTTGGCCCTCCTTGCTCTTTAGGCTGAGGATTGCATTTCCTATTTGCTATACATTTTTCACCCCCACCCCTTTATTATGGACCTCTTTAAAAATATACAGAACAGAGTAATAAAATCATTGAAATTCAACACTTCTCAGCTCTTGGCCAAATCTGGTTTCATCTGTACCCCCAATATTCCCCTCTCCTGCCCCCTCGATTATTTTGAAGCACTTTTTACACATCATGTCATGTCTTTCAGTCTTTCCGTGTGCATCTATCTCTAAAGGAGAAGGACTCTTTCTTGCTCCCTCTCTTTTTTGGATGAAAGAATGTTAAAGGAGAACATCCTAGAAACTTGGTTCTTCAGAGGCCAATAATGATCATTAAAAGCAGCATTTCTCAAAGTGCAGTGCAAGGTAATTGAGGTGACATGCAATAGTTGAAATTATTGCCCTGGCTGGAGTGTCTCCGCTGGTTGGGGTGTCATCCCATAACCAAAATGTTGTGGGTTTGATCCCTGGGCAGGGCATATACCTGGGTTGTGGGTTCGGTCCCCGATTGGACACCGGTAGATGTTTCTCTCTTATATCAATGTCTCTCCCTCTCTTCCCTGCCCTCTAAGGTCAATAAGCATGTCCTCTGGTGAAGATAAAAACGTCACTTTTGTTTTTCTGAATCTATCTTATGGCAAGTAATACTGCTGTTCCATCCATGATACCAACTTTAATAAAGAAAATGAATCAATTTAAAAATGAAAGTATTAGGTAATTGTATGTGGAATCTAAAGAGCAAAATAAATGAATAAAAGAGAAACAGATTTACAGATACTGAGAACAGACTGACGGTTCCCAGAGGAAAGGGGGCTTGAGAGGCTGGGTAGAAAAGGTGAAGGGATTAAGAAGTACAAATTAGTAGTTACAAAATATTTTCAGAAATGTAAAGTACAGCATAGGGGATTAAAAAAAATGTATTAGGTAAATAATAGTATAGGATAAGGGTTAGAAAACTGTGACCTGAGGGCCAAAATCGGCCCACTGCCTGTGTTGTGCTAAATAAAGTTTTATTGGAACATAGTCTTTCTCATTTGTGTATGTATTGTTTATGGCTGCTTTCACGCAAGAATGGCAGAGTTGAGTAGTTATGACAGAGCTTGTCTGGCTTACAAAGTTGAAAACATTTACTCTCTGGCCCTTCACAGGGAACTGTTTGCTCATCCATAGTCTAGGAACTATGTGGGTGGAGCCTATATCATGACCTTGGCACACGAATGGCTAAAGTTTGGGAAATGCCAGTCAGACCCAACCCCTTGCTTTGTAGCTGATGTAGCTAGGACCTAGGGCGGGGAAGGTTTGCCCTGGGTCACGTGGCTGGGGGGTTGGAGTCCATCCTGCTGCCCAGTTCTCCCAGGTTTGGTCATGGGCTTTTTCCACCGTAAGGCACTGCCGCAGGCCTTGTGTTAATATCTCTGTGCATTTCAGATTGAGTCTAGGCCTTACATTGGGCAGTTGTTCATTCAAGGAGAAATACTTTCTAGTTTTTAGTAATTTAGAACAAAATTCTTCATATTAAGTTTCTGTTGCTGTAGCCCCTCAAATTATTACACCCATAATGAGAAAAGTAGTTTCAAAGCTATCAGAACTGTATTTGTGAAGTTGAATAATTTACCACCAGAGAAAATACATGGAGGGTCTCCTAACATAGAATGCTGAGCAGATTTCACTCTGAGATACCAATTTCATCTCTAGCTTTTGTGGCAGATATCCAGCTGGAAGGAACACATCCAGATAAAAGAAAATGTAAGGGCTCCAGCATATGCTTGTGGTTTTCTCATTTCAGTATCTATTCCTGCCACAATTATCAGAGTAGGAGCAACACTTCAGGGAGAACTGTTGTGGAGTATTTATATCATTCAATTACTTAGGGTTGAATGAATGAAATTATATTGATCCATAGACTTTTCTGATATGTACCCATTTTTCCCACATTTTAGGCAAGTGCTTAAGGAAATAATATCTTTTGGTTGAGATTTAACCCTTTCGGTACGAGTGCTCTTTCCATCGCGACACTCCCGCTGTACAAGGTGAGCCATTGTGAGCCATTGTATGGGCGCCGGATATATCCGGCGCTCGTCCACACAGGTCATCAGATGGGCGCCGGATATATCCGGCGCTCGTACCAAAAGGGTTAAGATTTTGAGGTGAAACTATTGTTCTTATAATTCAAAATTATTTTATAACGTGGCATAAGCAACTTGTTAAAATGCTTCTGTGGATTACTTAGAACTGAGCTGTCTTATTGATGGCCATCGGGCCCCATATGTAGCTATTGAGTACTTGAAATATGACCGGTGTCAACTGAGATGCTGCTAATGTGAAATAGACACTGGATTTTGAAAACGAAGTACAAGAAAAAGAATGTGAAATATATCAATTAAAATACTGGTTAATTGTTGAAATGATAGTATTTTGGAGTAAGCCAAATATATTATTGAAATTAATTTTATCTGCTTCTTTTTACTTTTTAATGTAGCTACTAGAAAATTTAAATTACACATGTAATTATCACATATTTATTCTGGAAAGCACTGAATAGTAAGATGAGAATAATGAAAGAAATTTTGAACAATTACAGCAATGATAGGGAAGCTTGACTTATTTTATACTAAAAAAAATATTGTTATAATGTTTGAAGCTATGGTAACAAGAGTAGGCTCTGGCTCAAGAGTCATAGATTGATGGGATGAAACATCTAGCCCAGAAACCAATGGCGGTGTTTGTGTTCAGTGACTGTAAAGGTGGCCTCAGATTACTAGGTTAATGCAAGATTATTTAACAAACATCCTACAGGTAGTTAACTCTTTAGTAAAAGATTTGAGTTTGAACCTGATGTTGTAACACACCCTAAAATAAATGTCAGGTAGACTAAGAAAGTAAATGTAAGAAATCAAAGTATTAAAAAGAAGTAGAACATTATCTAATCAAATGTGTATTTGATCTCAGAATAAAATCAGAAAAAAATTGTAAAGATATAAAAACAGGAAATTCTTCTCAGGTTCTCTTCATGCCCTGAAGATACAGGCTCAGAAGGTCATGTTTAGTGGACATTAGACCTATGTGAATTCATCTGGCCTTATCCCTGCCAGTCTTTTCTTCATTAATAGGGTTGTCAGATTAACAAATGAAAATATGGGATACCCAGTTAAAAATATGTGGTACCTGGTTAAATTTAAACTTCAGATAGACAACAAATAATTTTTAGCACAAGTGTGTCCCCCGCACTATTTGGGGACTTTTACTAAAATATATGTTGTTTATCTGAAGTTCAAATTTAATTGGGAATCATGTGTTTTATTCGACAGCACCAGGCCTGGGCATGACAAGCCCAGTATACAGAGGGGGAGGGAAGGAGTGAGGGTTTAGTGGTCACATGTCTGGATGTGGTGGAAAAGGGGCTTGGGGCTCAACGACCCTGCAAACAGGCTTTCAACCGACCACTCCCTTTGAGCCCTGCACCGCACCTCTGGCTTCTGGAATATGGAGCTCCTCTGTACCCTAAGCTCATCCAGGGTGCTGCAGGGTCCATTGGCCCCCTCATGCTGCAGGCAGTTAACAGAGTGAAGGAATCCGGTCCTAAGTCCCAGTTACCATGACTTCTTCATGCTGTATTCTAAAATGCATGAATCTTGTTTGCTGTGGTCCCCCCCCACCCCATCCCTTATCCTGTGAGTTTATATACCCACTTAATTCCTTTACTGTCTTTTAATGTGGTTTCAGGAAGAGGAGAAAGGGGCATGTTGTCTATTTACTATGATTAATAGAAAAGCATCCTTGATCAGAGCACATTTTAATTATCCAATTAATACATGGATTCATTTTTACTGAAAGAAAAACAATATGTACAGAGCAAGAGTTCTCTGGATTCCTCAGTTTCTGGCAGACAGCCAGGAAAGTGGGGATAATAATATTGGTAAGAAGACCATGTGTCCCAGGTCAGCAACAGTTTAAGCCTGATGGCCCAGTAGTTACTAATAGTTTTAATTGTAGTTATTAATAGTGTTCCTCCTCTGCCCCCCAAACTTTGCTCTCCAAGGTGTCTCTGTTTGGATAGAAAATTATGTGATCAAGTTAGGCCTAGGAAAGGGTGAGTGTCAAGCGTAGGGAGTGAGCCCCCAGGTAGGAGGTGGGAGGATTGTTCGTGGTCAGTGTGTACGTCATGGGCAGTTTTAAAAGTTACGGAAACTCCGTGGGGAAGATGGAAGGAAAGAAAGCAGGGGGTTGTGTGGAGAACCGAATCTTCATTTACAACAAGATGTCAGTTGATTCTATCTATAATTAATAATATGCCTCTATTGCCACCTCTTTTTTGTATTTAGCAACATGCCAAAGTAAGGAGGCAAAAGGCCAAAGTAAGGAGCTGAAAGAGTTGAAAGTGGGCTGGGCTGGGCGGGACTGGGGCAGAGATTGGGGTGGGGGAGGGGAGGAAGGTTTGAAGGACTGGGGCGGGGGGTGCCCTCTTGGGTCTTAGTCAACATCGGGCCTCTCTCACCTGCTGTTCCCTAGGGACAGCTTAGGGCTCTTGGCAGGGCTCATTCTGCCAGCAAGCTGTGGACAAACAGTGACTAGGCACAGTGTAGCCGAGCATGTTTTAGGGGCCAGGCCACAGCAGGATGTACATCATCTCTGTTCCCAGAATCTGGTCTTATGGCCCAACCTCACTGCAGGGGAGGCTGGGAAATGTAGTCTTTCTGAGTGCCTAGGAAGGAGAATGGGCTTAGGTGAGCCTCTAGGCAGTGTCTGACACAAGAGCTATGGTGTGCTGAGCTCTCACTGTGTATCAACATATTCATCTGTTTGCATATACTATCTCACTAATTCTTCGAGGAAGAGGTCTTCTAAGGTCTCTTTCTCATCAGGAAAGTGAAGCTCAGAGACATTGCCATTTGCCAAGATCACATAGCTAGCAAATGGGAGAATTGGGCTTTCCATGATCCGGTACCGCTGTATCTCGGTTGGTCCTTTACTTGAATTTTAATCATTGATTTAAAAAGAAAGAGCATTGTGAGGAAATTTATAACCATGTTTAAAATCTCTCCTGGATCCGTTCTTCGTGTTCTTTTCCGTATGTGTCTGAGGTTTGAAGCAACGTATTTCTATCCCTTGCACAAACCCACTGCTAACCTTCCTGGATGAATGGAAGTTGTTGTAAGATTCCCGGTGGCAGTCTTCCAGGTCTGGAGAGAGGAGATGCTTGCATTTGTCTGAGTTACCTCGGGAATGACGGAGACCAGGCTCTGTGCACTGTTGCATCAGAAGGAGAGTGGGCCATGGAGCATGGTCACTAGTGAGGGGAGTGCTGATGGCATGAGGGGAAATTGACAGATCACTCCTCTCTATGACTTCATTATGGGAGCCCTGAGATGGAGCTGCCTGACGGAAAGCATTTCCACAGATTACTTTGGATTACCTTCCCCAGGAGCATCTGTTCTCACGATACTTATCTATTATCCTGAAAAGTGATCTATAGCCTAGCTGACTGGGTGACTGCCTAGGTATGAATTCTGCTTCCCATGTCCCCTGTCAGTTGAATCCAGTGATTCATAGCCCCTTTTGAAGTTGGGGTAACTCAGTGTTATTGACTTGATTTGGTGATACATTTTCTCTACTACTTTCTAAAAAGTCAGTAGTGAGTGTATTCTGTAACTTCTTTTCTTAGTTAATCTTATTTACCAACTGCCCTTTAAGACCCTGGTGTTCATCAGGGGCCTTCTAGGGAGAGCTGGGTCCCTGGCAGGCCCACTAACTGGCTTGGGCCGGCTCCTGTTGTGTGGAAGGCATCCGTCTCGGGATGGTCTCTGCTTTGGCCCTGGATAGCCCGCTGTACTGACCAGGGGCTTGCACCGACCCTTGTGCTCACCCCCACTTTCACCAAGTAGGAAATATCTGGTCCTAGTCTCAGTGGGGCCTTGCTGGTGCCAGCCTCTGTTACTCACCCGTGTCTGTTCTTGGCAATTTGGGTCCTTCCAGGGGGCTTTCTCTACTTCTTTCATTTTGAACAGGCATACCCACTTCTGGTTTACACAGGTTTCCTTTTCTTGTTTTAGAGCATTACTCTGTGGGCAATTATAATTGTTTTCCAACTATTCCAATATATTTGGTGAGTGTTCAGTTTACCATATTGAACCAGGGGCTTACACAATTTTCAGAGGATTTCAAGATATGCATTGAAAACCCTGGAGACCCCTGAGGTTGTAAGGTTGGGAGATAATTTTGGCCCTTACAAAAGCCCTTTAATAAGGTCAGTTGTCCATCACGGCCTTGCCCTCCTGCCCCCTTTGTTCGCACCTGGTGATGTTGCTGCAGACTAAGCTCTGACTGGAGTTGTGTCTCGAGGGACATGAGCAAACTCTCTACAGAAATTTTAACTAATGAAAATACAGGTCAAAAGTAATTACTCCCGTATCCATTCTGTACCAAGTGCGGCTGAAAGGAGTTCACCCATTAAATTTTCAGTGTTCTGTTCCAGTGTGCTCCTTGTACAACTTTACTTAAAGAAAGCCTAATTTGAAAGGCTTCTAAATCTGATGAAAGGAAGACAGGAGCCTTAGTCATTTATGGTAGAATCTCTCATCTCGTCGTCTGCTCCAAGAACAAAGATTTTTTTTTTAAACCTGGATGCAGGCAGTCTCTTGGATTATACTAATGGAACATAACCTTAATAGACCCCTCTGGAGAATAATCTAAAATATATTAGCTTTCCCTGAACATCTTTGATCTTAAACTTTTTATTATTTTACTGCATAAATTTTCTGTGCTCTTTTTTTTTTTTTGCCTTCATCACTTTATCAAATATCGAAGGAGTTTGTTTAAAAAACCCAAAATCCCTTTAGAGGTGCATGTTGCATGTATATCTCTTTTGCTTATGTGGATTTTTGATCACTGAATTTGAGAGGAATTCAGCCGTGTGTTTACTGAGCATGTACTATGCACCACGCACTGTTCTAGGCCTTTAGACTCTATCAGCAAACAGGAAAGAAGATCCGTGCCCTGGTGGGGCCTACAGTCTGGTGAGGAGAAGACAAATAATAAAGAGAAGCATAATAAATAAGAAAGACACAAAATTAGTAGCAGATGATAAGTAATATGGAAACACAAAGTGGAGAGGTAAAGACTATTAAGAAAACCTGGGGGCGTAGGGATGGTGGGAACAGGATTATACTTGTCCAGAACAGGCACCTATGACCCAGCTGGTCAGCCCTTGACTTTCTATCTTGTGAAATTAGGATGTTGAGAAATGACTTCTTCTAAGTTTTTTGAACAATGAAGTATGATTTAAAAAAAAATTTACTGTAAGCTTAACTAAACAGCTCTTGTTTCTTAGGTAATAAGTCTGTCTAGAATATTTCTTTGTAGGAAAATTAACATAGCTTAAAAATCTACACAGTATGTAAAAATATACATCTCAAGATATCAGATAGTTCTTCTTTACCTAAGAAGAAAGATTTGTGTTTTTAATTTGAGGTTATATGTCAGCTTGGTCATGATATTGGACTTCTGCAGACCCAGGTTCCTTCATCTGTCAGATGCAGATGCGTGTTGGGTGAGTACATGAGGTCATGGATGTAAAAGGACTTTGCGAAATGCAGCCTCTCATGTCGTGGAGTGAGGTCATGTGGGACGATGCACAGTAATTCACACAAGCCTCTGGGGGAATATTTAGTAAGCCCACAGGCTTCTGTTCCCAGGGCCTTCTGCTGTCCTTTGTTTTCATTCTGTGTCTTCCTCCCAGGCCTGCCTGTCCCTGAGGTGTCTCCCCTCTAGGTTTACTCTCCTGCCTTCCAACCTGTGCTGAGGCCGTGAGTCAGGCAGAGGAGAGTGGTAGTGAACTCGTGTGTAAATGACTGACAGACTGCATCCTGAGAAGGAGGACTGGGTACTAGTGATTTAATGGAGGTTATGTTAATAGAACTAGATATATTTATAATGATGGGGGGGGGTCATTGAATAGTATTTCATGTTTAAAACAGACAATACACTTGACTTAAGCATCAAAAAAGTATGAACAGGAGCACAGAAAAAGTTTATCTCTTGCCTCTATTTTCCCTTTCCCTGGTTCCCAGTCCTCACCCAAACAGGAAATAACTGATATTAGTTTATTTATTCTGCTGGATATATGTTTATGCATGAGAAAATTACCACAAATATAGTCTTGTTTCCTTTTTTTATGTGATTGCATATTATATATGTTGCTATAAGCTCTGCTTTTATTCGTTTTGGAAGTCTCTTCATATTAGAACACAAGTACTTTCCTGTTTTTTTTCAGCTGCACAGTAGGGCATTTTATGAATGGCCATCATAGTTTTAACCACGCTCCTTTGAGAGACCTATCTTCTGCTGTTACCATGCCACTCTGAGTACCTTGCACAGGCATTGTTTCACATGTGGGCACTTTGTTTCAGGGTAAATTCCTGGAACTGGGAGTGTAGAGAGATGAAGGCTGACTGTGTTGGTAATGGTGATATATTTTGCTAAATTAACCCTTACAGGGATTGCACCCCATTTATATGCCCTCACCACTCATGAATCATATATGTTTCCCCAGAGGCTTGCCAGGATGGTGTGCTAGTGAACTTTTGGACACTTTTCCCACCTGATAGGTAAAAAAGGATGCAGTTTTTAGAAAGAGGGATTTCCTGGATCCCCCCTGTACCCTCTGGACTGCCAGCTCCCCTCTACTCTGCGTTTTCCCAGAGAACAGGCTGCTAGCACCTGAGAGCCTTACTCCTGGGGGATGCCATAGTCTGCTCTGTACCACAGGTGTTCCTTGCCATTGCCTCAAAACTCAGATCCACTTATTTTTTACAAACTGAATTCTTTCCTCTGACTGTCCTGGTGTTCTTAATTGCTGTCTTAGTTGACAGTGAGTCATTTTTTTTTTTAAAGATTTTACTTATTTATTTAGAGGGAGGGGAAAGGAGAGAGAAAGAAAGGGAGAGATACATCAATTGGTTGCCTCTTGCACACCCTCAACTGAGGCCTGGTCTGCAACCAATGCATGTGCCCTGAGGGAATCGAACCTTCTGGTTTACAGGCTGGCATTCAATCCATTGAGCAACACCAGCCTGGACTCAATGCTTTAGCTTCAGTTTTCTCTGTCGTTAGGCCTTGTTACCACAGTAGATAGTCATCTATGAATTAATGCGTAATTAATATAATGGAACCTGTTATTTAAAGATGGTTGCAGCTTTCTTTGTCAAAATATATTTATAAGATATAAATTATTTTATTTTTCTATTTTTTAAAGAATTTAGGTTTTTAGGTGTTAGACTTCTTAAAAAGTGGAGGCTGAGGTGCGCAAGGAAGCAAAAGCACCATTGAGACCAGATTAATTTATTTAGCTCGTATTGGGGAAGAGATAATTTTAGTCTGCTTTTCTAGGTTCTTTCAACTTGTCTGATAATTAAATTGACATGAGGCAGATTAACAAGAGGGAATAACTGAACTGGATTACATCCAGGAACCCCACATACCGGAGAGAGTCAGAGACAGAAAGGTGAAATGAAGCCTATGTGGAATCTGAACTAAAGAATTAGGTAAGAGGCCTGAGGTTCGGAGGGCAGAAGGGTAACCCACTGGGCAATAAGCAGAGCAGATGTTCAGAAATGAGAAGTTTGCCCTGCTCTATAGCTAGGTCACAAAAAGTGATTCCTGGTGATAACTCTTGTTATGAGCAAGACCCTAAATTTAAATTCTTAAAGGGAGAGGTAACAGTTTCTTTTGAGCCCACAAGATCTTGACTGTCTTCAGCTCAAAATAATCCATATCCCACAGAGCCACATCTTGGGGTGGCCCGTTCTGAACCCCTACACTAGGAGACTGTAGGGAATACTACAGAAATCTTGACTTCATCTGCCACGTCTGTCCTGTGAAGGCATCCCCCAGATACCTTGGGGCCTTACTTGTTAAGACTCAGGGAACGGGGAAGAAATTCTCACCATTAGTCATGAGATCAGCTAACTTAGATTTGAGAGTGTCTGTTCTGTACCCAGACAGGTGTGGAGGGAAGGCAGTGCTCCACCTCTGGCTCCAGGCTTCAGTTTCCTTGTCTGTGAATTGCTCGTGGGTATTCTGACGATACCCCTGCTCAGGGATATTCCGTTAGCATTAACAAGATGATGTGTGATGCAGTTAGTGCAGTGCCTGGGATCAGGAGCCCCTCCAGGGCTCCTCGATACCCTTTCTTATGTGTTCGCTCTTGTATTTTCATGGTTCCTCACAAATGGCCTTCAATCTGCGTGGATAATGTGGGCTCCTGCACTGATGGTCCAAGGTCAGATTATCCACTGTCAGTAGTCCCTTGTGAAGCCTCCAGATGACCCGCTTCAGTGGCTGGGAAGAGGGCCCAGAGCTAACAAATGCTTCCACAAATGGCTCTTGGTCACTGAAACTGGGTCGCATTGCCTTTCTTTAGGAAAATGCTCAGGTCATTTGCTTCCTGAAAACCTTATTTTTCACTGTTTTGAGAGGTTGTTAATGGGGATAGTTTAGGTAGAAATAATAAAGCCTCTTTTCCTCAGGCCCTCTCTGGCTGTATTAATTAGTATATTTCTATAATGTTAATGCAGCTATTTACCAGCATGCGTTTGGGCCATTAAAGGCACCCCCTCCTGCCCTAAGCTTTGGGGAACATTGGTAATACAGGAACGATTACTCCCTGGTGTTTTTCCTGGGTTACAGTTCATTGTTCTTTAATGGATGTCTCCATTAGACTGCCTGTGGAGCATAGCGGCATTCCCTCTCTTCTGTGGCCCTCACAGGGAGGTCGTTCCTTTCCTTGCACTACTCAGAGGGTATAGGCTGAATTAAGGAATTCGTTGTGACCCGCTGCTGAATGTAATGAGTGGCCTGCTGCCTTCAGGCTGCTGAATGCAGAGCTTGGCTGTGGAACCACCGGTGTTGTCTTATACCGCAGAGTCCATAGCAGATAGCAGATAGAGTCAAACAGCATATGATGGGGAAAGAGATATGGAGACATAGCATATGTCATAAGACATTAGGGTAGAAGTAAAAAATACAGCCAAATGGGGAAATTTACTTATCTTGGTGTTCACTTGGATTGATGGGGGTGGGCAGTGGGATGGCCTTGAGTCCCTCCTTAGCACCGTCTGTTGGTAGAACCCATTTGGTAGCAAACTGTCAGGAGAGGGGGCCCCCCATAGTCAGATGAGTGAGTCCACTACCAATCAACCCTGCCATGCTGGGAATTCTCTGAGTCTTGCTGTTTCAAATGGAAATACTGGGATGAAGGCATTTGCTGAGGTCCCTTGGACCCTGGAGTTCAAGCCTTGTTGGAATGGGGCCTTGGAGCAGCTCATGGCTACTCATAGTCTTGAGATGCCTCTGGCAAGAATGAATCTGGCATTTAGAAATTCTCATGGGGAAATTCTCATATTCCAGAAGACTCCGGCTGAGTTAATCAATTCATTAAACCCATCACTTACTGTGCCGGAAGCATACAGCATTACCATTTTGTCTATTGTATTTCCAAGTGCTTTTCTTTTGACTGGTAAACACGTAGAGAAGCTGTAAAACTTATTTTTATATCATAGCCACCAAGAGAGACAAATGGGAGGCCCATCCTCCCCTGTCTCCAAGGGACACAGTCTGGAGCCAGAGGGCAGGACCTGGGTAGTATGCAGTGGGCTGTCACTAACGTTGAGTTGGAGAAATGAATGGATTTTTTCCACTGTTGCTATCATCACCGATGAACCACTGCTTTCTACTATAGGTCAGATGTGGAACTACACAAGGCTCCTGCATTAGAGCTGAGAGATGTGTGAGGTTGGCTCTCTCATTCTGAACAGTTCACAGTTATATGGCCATGCAACATCCCAGGGGATGAAAAGGCTGCCCCAGCATAGCATAGCAGAAAGAAGCAGGTGTGATAGATTCATGTCCCATGTCAGTGTCCAGAGTTGACAATACCAGACCAAAATGGCAACACTGGTGTGTTTGTCTCCTCACTTGGTGCTTAGGTGCTAATACCAGTGGAGTGTATAGGACCCCGACAGACATCCTGTCCTTTGGCTGGAGTTTCTCCAACAAGCCTGATGGGAATAAATAGTCCATAAAATATGGTGCCCTCAAGAAGGTCTGTGACCTGTGCCAAGCATCCCCTGGCTGAGATGTGGCTGTGACCTCGTCCAGTGTACCCCCATGCACTGTTCTCTTTCTTAGCTCCGCAGGGCAGCCATGGAGCCCACCTCATCTCTCTTCAAATATTCATATGTACATGTGGACTTGACCTTTGGATTTTAGAAGCCAAGATTTATCTTGTCTTTGTTTGCTATATTTGCCATGCCTTGCCTAGAGGCACCTCCCTCTTTCCAAGTTAGTAAGGCTGGTGAGGGTGAGAGGCGGGACAACACATTCTTTACTTTTTTGTCTGTCACAGCCTTTCCCATGTAATTTCCAAACTCGGGTTCACAGCCAAGGGCCTGTGGGTGTGAAATTGATTTCCCCTGGTTTCAGTGGACCAAAGAGAAATAAGGACAATGCAGGGAGGCATTCATACATGTAAACATACTCCAGTCAAGGGCTAAGTGTTTTTATTCTGAGCTTGCTCTTATTTTTTTATTGAAAATATCTTTTATGCAATGACTATAATTAAAAGTAGGGTGTGTGTGTGTGTGTGTGCATGCATGTATTTCCTCTTTAAAATTTCTTTATTTTGTTAAATAAAAACTTGACAGTCTCATGCTGGTTCCCCAAGTTAGGTGGTCTCCACCTTTTTTTAGGTTTGAGCTCCTTGAGAGCTATACATTTCTTTCCTATCTGTCCAGCCTTATTCTCTTTCCTGCTTTCACTTCCAGGAGAGGGGACGTGGCACAGTTTAAGAGGCCTGACACCCACTCTTTCCAGATGATATTTTACAATCGCAGAGGCAGAAGCTTTTAAAGTTGGGACCTTTGTATTCCTGATGAACAAACTTTTTAATGTCCATTGTTTTTGTAGTGCTACATTTTGTCACATTTCAATGACTTTTAAAAATTCGTGTCTTGATTATCTTTAAATATTCCAAATATGTATGTACTTTATATAATAATGAAGGCTAATATTTGTATAATTATTGAAATATCCTTCTTATCTTTAAAGTTTGCACAGATAGGTTATCAGTTGTTCCCGCAGAGTGTGGGGGTGGGCTGTGAACAACAAAGTGCCAGGGCCTACAGTTGAACGCCTGGATTAATGTCAACATTTTAAACTAATTAGGTAAGGAAAAAGCATTTCAAAGAAAGCATTATGGCTTCTTGCACTCCAGCTGGAAGGCAGCACAACATAATTGTCTGGTTAGAAAAGCTTTTTAACATCAGTGATTTAACTGAGCGCATTTGAAGGAAACCCAGGAAAAATGCTTTAACTATTTGTGTTTGTCAAAAGTAAGCCCAGGTGGAAGAGAGCAGTACCCAGCCAGGACTTGAAATCATCATAGTGGCACAGAATGGGGAAACCGACCATTCAGCCATGATTGCCTGGAGCATCTGCCCTGGTGGGCTTTGAGGATGCTGTGGGAACAAGGCCAGTGAGGTTCCCTGGTTTCTGGAGCTTCTGTTTGGTGGAGGCAGACAAAGGAGGGCAAGATGAATAATCCCAGCGAGTGACAAGTGCCAAGAAGAAGTAAAGATAAGACAGTGAGGACCTTGGATAGGGAGATGGGGAAGGCCTTGAGGAGAGGAGGTCCTATCTAGGCTCAGAGTAGGAGGAGCTCACCTCTTGGGGAATGAAAGGAGTCCATCTGGCTTGGAGAGGGGTGAGGCAGAGAGGGGTAAAGGGCTGCCCTTGGGTCTGAGAGGGGGCAGGTTTTATTTCTGGTGTGTAATGGGGAAGCAACCAGAGGACTGTTCAGCAGGGCAGTGACTTAAAAGGCAGGGGGTGTCTCGGGCAGAGAGAACCTGGCTTCTGAGCACCCCTCCCCGCCTTGTCTGGGCAGTCTTAGCCATAGCCACGTCCCTTATTCCAGTTCTTTTTGTCTTACCACTCCACACCTTGCCGTGGGCTAGGGAGCTGATGGGCACTGAAATAAATTGAATAACAGCCACCCCAAAATACCAAGTCCTAATCCTTGGAATTTGTAAATGCCACCTTGTTTACAAAATGGTCTTTGCTGGTCTCGGTAGGATTTTGAAATGAGATTTCCTTGGATTTTTTGGGTGGGCCCTCAGTGCCACCTATCACAGACATCTTTACAAAGGAGAGTCAGGGAGTTACAGACACCCAGAAGAGGTGAAGACAGAGATAAGGACTACCAACAGCCACCAGAAACTGAACAAAGCAAGGGATTTAAGCCATTAGTTTGTATCTGTGATACAGAAGCCACAGGAGACTAATATAAGCCCTAGGGCAGGGATGTCAAACTCATTTTCACCAGGGGCCACATCAGCCTCACGGTTGCCTTCAAAGGGCGGAATGTAATTTCAACTCCTTAACAGTTAAGGAGTAGTTAACATTTATACAGTCCTAAAATTATTTTGGCCCTTGGAAGGCAACCATGGGGCTAATGTGGCCCCTGGTGAAAATGAATTTGACACCCCTGCCCTAGGGAGAAAGGAAAGGATGAGGAGTGTGTCATTCCCTCTTATCTTTGGAGCTCCCAAATCCCTAGCATGATGGGTGCTGATAGAAGGGGAAGGAAGACGGATTGTGGGTGATGACTATGCCCTCCCCAGACTGGTTATAGCCTGTGGTTGTGGGTGGTGGGCAGGGTGTGCCTCCCCTCAGCTGATGTTTCCCTGTGGGATGTGGGGCCAGCAGAGTCAGGTGTCCTAGTTTTCCAGACAAGCCTGAAACCAATGTGATTTTTATACATGAAATTTTCTACTGCAGAAAGCTGGTTCAAGTGTTTAGTCTGCAGGTATGATCTGACCCTAGGGAGAGATGAAGGGCTCTATTTTGTAACTTCTGTCTCACAGTTTTTATTTGCCCTAGAGGTTAGCATATTAACCTCCACCCTCACTTTTAAGAGGGTTTGAGTGGGGTTTTAGTTGATGTATTAGTTTCTCATGGCTGCTGTAACAAATGACCACAAACCTAGATGCTTAAAACAAGAGCAATTTATTATTTTACAGTTCTAGAGGTCAGAAGTTCAAAATAGATTTTACAGGGCTAAAATCAAGGTGTTTACGAGCTGTGTGTGTTCCTGCTGGAGGCCCAGGGGAGCACCCGTGCTTCACCTTTTCCAGCATCCAGAGGCTGTTCTTGGTCATGGCTCACTCCGCCCTCTGCCTCTCTTGCCACATCTGCTCCTCTGACCATCATCTCCCTTTCTCCCTTATGAGGACCCTCGTGGCTACTCTGGACCTACCCAGATAAGCCAGGGTAACCTCTCCATCGCACAACCCTTGACTTAATCACATCTGTGAAGTTTCTTCTTCCACGTAAGAGAACGTATTTACAGGTCTCAGGGATTAGGATGTGGACTTATTTGAGGGGGCATTACAACCCCTTCCAGGCAGTCAGTACTGGTATTTACCTGTAGGTCTCCGTGAAAAACCCTCATGGCTGCTTGTCTTCCTCTTGCCTTTCCAGTTTGTGCTGGAGCTGGTCAACAGCAGCTCTCAAGAGGTGATTGTGAAGTATATGACTGTCTAGTGACTGTGCTGTATACTTGAACTAATACAAAGTAACATTGAATGTAAACTGTAATTGAAAAGTAGAAGTTAAAAAAAAACCAGATTGTGCTTTTCTCTTCCCAATTTCATCCTTAGAGACTTCTTCGTGTTGGTAACTTGAAATGGGCCAGGGTAGAGATTTACACCCTGGAAATCAGCAAAGCTCTAATTCAGGGCTTCCCACCTCTCCTTCTTCTATTCTTTGTCCTGGAGAGCTGGATGTTAGACATTTACCATGCACCATTGACTTCCACCTATTCCATTTGGGCTGAGATTTCTGTTTTCTGGGACACCCTGTCCCTTTTTCTGTGGACTGTCATCTCACATTTGGGGAGACGGATATGGATGTCTGGGAAGCATTATGGAGATCTTGCTGTGGAGACCATTATTGACACTTGTCTGAACTCTGTAGTGTGGATGATAAGCCATGTTCTCTTTGGGTTTCCTTCCTTCAAAGGAAATCTGGAGGATTTTTGCTCATTCCTAGCTGGCATTTCAATCCTCCTTTTCTTACATAAGGAGGACATTAAATATTTGCTGGCTTTAACCAAATGGCCTCCTCCTTTCATAAGCATTTTGGGCTAATTGCCCATGTGCTCCATCATTGGGGGACCTCAGCTATCCCTCCCAGTGTTTTGACTTTGATAGACATGTGCAGTCCTGCTGAAGGCTTGGTGATTACACTCCTTAGTAATCCTTGAAGCATGCTGACAAGGTGGTGGCAATTCATTAAGGATTCTGCTTAATAAAGCTATCTATCCTTACTAACTGAAAGACTCTCGTAAGTATTCTCACAGAACCTCAAGCCTGTTTTTGTACTTGGCATTTTATCGTGCTAACTGTGCCTTTTGAGTCTCTAAAATTGTGTTTGCTATTTTCTTCTCTAGTAGAATTTCAAGCAAGTTTTTGATCTAGAACTTTTATATAATGGGCTATCTAAAATATTAAAATATCACAGTTTTCCCCTTTTATGTCAATATTTGGTTGATTGTTTCTTGGTGACTACCATGAATGTTTTCTCTCTTTTTTTTTTTTTACATTTTATTTATTTTATTTTTAGAGAGAGGGAAAAGGAGGGAGAGGGAGAAAAACATCAATGTGTGATTGTCTCTCATGTGCTCCCTACTGGGGACCTGGTCTGCAACCCAGGCATGTACCCCGACTAGGAATTGAACCATCTACCCTTTGGTTTGCAGGCTGGCACCCAATCCACTGAGCCACACCAGCCAGGGCTGTTTCCTCTCACTTTGTTTGCAGTCAGTCTGCTGTGATGGGGATATTATTTTCATTACATAGATCACAAGCGTGTTTGGGTCATAATTACTCTTATTACTTAGGTTTTCAGTAAAGCCTCATTAATTAGACATGTAATTGTTTTCTAATATTTCCTTTACAGAGGAAGATTTTTCAATATGTTTTTGGAAAATGAGGATTAACCAAAACCTTGCAAAATTTATTTATAAAAGTTCTGATACTCATGTAGCCTAGAAGAATAATGAAAATCCAGCCACCCTCAGAGGTGACACCTGGCTCCAAAAGGGCTATTTTGCTGGAAGACAAGGCCCAGGGTCCAGGCATGTGGACTTGCACTTCGGTGGTTTTTCCTCTGTGCCTGTGGCGTCTTCCAGGCTGAGAGCCTTGGGGTCTCAGCAACTGCGCTTGTGCTGGGCCTTGCATAAGAGAGGCTTTAGGTGAGTGTGCAGACAGTGAGAGGGTGGAGGTGAAGAAGAGTTTGTTGCTCAGTGAGCCGGCATGTATCCCATCTGCTGCATGCCAGGCATCCGGCAAAGCACTTGGAAGTCCATTTTTCCATTTCCTTCTAATGCTGGGAAGTAGTCTTTAATTCTCCAGTAGGTGTTAATAGCTACCATTTTGCTGGGTGCTGGGGATATAGAGATCAA